>LSSN01000434.1:0-15350 GCA_001970855.1 Smittium culicis
TGGGGGACTACAATATGGATACCCCGGCGTCAAAAAAGTTTACCCTGAAGCTTGGAACTGGGTTTCAACATGCAAAAGTGACCAACTCGACCGGGTCGAGGTACAATAAGAGTACTGTGTGCCGAATGATAGACCACATATACTATGCTGGGCTCAGCAGCCGTCTAAACTGGTGTACAGCGAACCGGTTTTTAGACCTCTTGGACCACATGCCGATCGCAGCGCAGTGGACATTGGACGCTCTCGAGGTACCGGCAAAAAAATCAAAAATTAAAGCGAAAAAATTATTATTGGCTGAAAATAATTTTGTCAGCCATAACCGATTTACAGTGCTAGCCGATACAGAAATGGGCCTAAATGAGCTTTGCGCTGGCCTAATCGACATCGTTTGGGATCAAACTGCTCGGCTCTGTGCACTGAATGCATCTGGCAAAACCATAAAAACAGTGCTGTCAAAGATCACCCTCAAACAAATAAAAAAGCGACGAAAAAAATTTAAAAAATTAATGAAGAATAATTGCCCAATTAGCGAATACATCAATGTCAAATCGAGTGCAAATCGATCAATTAAGGCCGATAGAAAAGCCCAGCACGCCAAAAGTATAAAAAAAATCGCCGATCAGATTCTGAATAACGATCCGAAATCCTATTGGCGTTATATCAAATCATACACTGGGAAATCGTTCCAAAGCATCGCAAATGGCCCAGTGTACGATAAAAATAAAAAATTATTAACTGAAAAACATTTAAAAATAAAAATCTGGACAAATCATTTTGATGAACTGGCCAAAGACGCTACTGGGAACAGCCGATCGACAGATAAGTGGGAGAATCTCATCTCGAGCGACTGTGACTATTACCCAGAGTGTGATAGCACTATTCTATGGTCAGATATTACTAATGCACTTCGTGATACACCTAACAACAAGGCTCCGGGAGCTGATGGTGTGCCATCTGAGGTATGGAAACTGGTGATGGCCGAGCCAACACCTTCATCGTCATTGCAAAATTAATTAATAAAATCATCAATCTAATGTATGACACAGTGGTTATACCCCCAGTGCGTAGAAACATCTGTAGTGGTCCCGGTACCTAAAAAAGGTGATCTGAAGGACCCAGATAACTACCGAGGGATATCACTGATCCCAACACTGGCGAAACTGGTGGCCAAAATTTTGGCAACCAAACTCTGCAAAATCGACGCGAAATACCAAATATTGGTTAATGAAAAAGCCGGATTTCGGAATTTCGAGGAGTATGCGGGCCAAGCTACCACTCTATACGAAATAGTCCGCCGACAGAAAAATCATAACAAGGAAACATGGTTGTGCGACCTATCGGAATATAAAGAAATAAATATTTCTCCAAGGATATAAGTGATGTAGCTTTTTCTTTTTGTTTTGCAAATCTGAGAACTTATGATTTACAAAGAGTTTTTTTATACAATGCTAAACTAAAGAGAAATTTAATTTGTTGATTTAGCATTTTTATTTTTACTTATATTATTTATATAATAGTCATTATTTTTACTTTTAGATTATGTCATATTCTTAAAAAAATATTCTTTATAGCTTATAAGCATATATTGAACATTTCAATAGTTGACAATACATATGTTTTATTTTAACTGCTTTAATTATTTTACTATAAATACCGAAATTTTTAATCAAAAATAAAATTAACCAAAAAAATCAGTATAAGCCTTTACAATTAATTTAATACTAATAATTAAAACTAAATCCATATATTAACTAAAAGAATAGTAATAAAAGTAACTGTATAACACTTATCGTTGCAGGGAGAAAAACTATCAGAGAAAAATTAATTTTTATTTATATTAGAACCAGTTATTAATATTGAAAGAATAATTTATAAATCTCATATGTTAATTTTTTCATGCATTATTCAAGTTGATATCGATTAATAATAGCTTATTTTACTAATTTTTTTTAGTATTTTTTATAACAATAATTCTTTAAACTCAAATATTGTATTGAAAAAAATTCCGGAAAAAAAATTAAAAAATTTAAACTTTATATAATTTTATCAATATTAATCTCGAATTTAAATAAAGCGCTGTTAAATAAAACATTTTATAAACTTGATTAAAATACAATAAAATCAAAAACGAGTTTATATAAACTTATATATAAAAAAAATCGAAAATTGAAATTAAAAGGAAAGTAAACTCATAAACCAATGCATAAAATGATATTAATATAATTTTCTAAGATTTTTATAGCAATAAAATTAGTTATAAAGATTATATTTTATGATAAAATATAATAATTAAAATAAATATAAATTTTTATTAAATATAAAATACAAAAAGTCTATTTTTGAACTTTAATTCAAAAAATATAACAATGGAAGTTTTTAATTCAAACCATGTACTATTAAGTAAATAATATATATTTAATAATATTGTGTTAATATCCATTCATTATATATAAATTAATTTAAAATATGGTACAATCGTAACAAGGAGAGCTATAGATAAATCAAAACCTAATTCAACCCTATCGCATCAAATACACTTTGAAAAATTCAATTTATTGATTCGTTTATGATTTATTAGTATATTTATTATTTCTAGATAAAATACAACTAGCTAATATTTTAAAAATCACAGAATTATAGTAATTTATTTGAACTCTGCTAGCTATATTTTGTGGGTCAAAAACGGTCTATCTTTCGTGAAAAATTTAAATGAACCTAATTACAAAAATGCGCGCATTTCAGATGAAAATTAGGTTACTATATGTAATGGTCCAATAATAATTAGACTTGCATTACCCCTGGAATTTGGTTTCAGAACCAAATTCCATTTTTTATATCATATAAATAAGCTTAACCTCCCAATTTTTGGAAGTTAAGCTTTTCAATCTTTTATTCTTTCCAATTCCCACATTTTTATTATTTTTATATTATTATTTAAAATTAAATTAACTTGATCCCTTACACTATAATAAAATATAATGTAAGATAAATCCAAGCTATAAGTTTATAATACATATATTATTATCAATGATGCAAAGGTTAATAATTTTTTTTTTTTTTTTGGAGAAATAGTAGGCTAAGCTTGATTAGAATACTAGTTCTAGACCAAATAACCACATTTCAAATAAAAATATAAATTTATCCGGCAATTTTCAACTATTTCACTATGGGATATTCTTTTTACATATAAATTAATAATTGCAATTATTTTATAGATAAACAACCAAATAATTTAATATTACAATTTTGCGAGAATTAAGAAACTATAAGATTAATTTATTCTAATTTATTGGAAGAAAATTTATCACAATTCCTGAAAATTGAATTTTTGCATTAATTGAAAAAATTTTATTTATTCTTTGTTTAAAGAAAGCTAATATATTTTTTGTATAAAGATTAACATGAGATTCTTTGCAAAAAGAAATATTAATTCTGTCTATTTATTTTATTAAATTATGTGGTTTAATTAATTATATTATAAAATATAATAATAAATTTTACTCTGCATTTTTATTAAATGAAAATAAATTTAAGGCTTTTTATATACCTGATGAAAAATAATAATGATATTCTTTAATTTTTTAAATTAATTATAGAATTAATAATAAAATTTTACTAAAGAAATCTTTTAAATATTTTTATATTGACAGAATATGACCTTAACTAATTCTGGTCTCACTGATTAATGAAATGAACTTATAGGAAATTTAAATGTTTATCTATAATCTCAAATATCTTTCTAATTTTTTATTAAGACTAAAAACTAAAATTTTCAAGTTAAATAAATAAAATATTTACAAGTTTTTATTTAGAAAAATTATAAAAGCTTAAATACTGTATATAAATAATCTCACTGGAATAAATTTCGATATATTTTATTCTCTAAAAATAGAATTAAATAAATTTTAAATATCTTATATATGCCTAAAATAAAACCTTTGAAGCAAATGATAAAAAAAATGGATGCAAATTTAAAAAAAAGTTTTTTTTTTGCCTGAATATCAAAAAGAAATCAAGAGGACAT
Organism: Smittium culicis; assembly: GCA_001970855.1. Taxonomy (NCBI): domain Eukaryota; kingdom Fungi; phylum Kickxellomycota; class Harpellomycetes; order Harpellales; family Legeriomycetaceae; genus Smittium; species Smittium culicis. The sequence continues at coordinate 4,025 of LSSN01000434.1, forward strand.
CACTAAAATACGATAGTAAATTGGATCAATATGCTGAATTATCGCATGGATATGATGAAAATATTTCTTAAATTGAAATTATTTATAATATTAAATCTATACCTAAAAAAACCCCCAGTATAGTTTCAATAGCAAATTAAAAATCTATATAGTCAAATTTCTCAAGAATATTATTTAAAATCATATAAAATATATATTTAAATTGTAAAACTCTAAAAAATGTGGAAACGATTATTATGTTTGATATACATAATTAGAATTTTTAAAATTATGTATAACTTATAGTAAATTCAACTTAATCTATCTATTAAATAATTTAGCCAAAAAAATAAACTAATTAAGTGGAAAATATATAATCCAATATACTAAAAAAGATGAATTAAAACATTAATAAAATCTATCAATAATAAAATTTCATATTATATGGTCAAACTTAGCAAATTAATAGGTTTATAAGAATTCCAGGATTTATCATTTTTAAAAGCACGTAAAATATGTTATCACTTATAGACCTAATTTATAATCTTGTAGCTTTTATGTTTGATAATGAATTACTTGATTACTCAACGAATTAAAACCATCACCAATACTCGCTACAATAATAGTAAATTTAGTTTCTGTAAGATCTGATTACATGTGAGGTTTGATTCAGGGTTTGTGAAAGAAAATTTTTAATTTTAAATCGAGAGAATAACGTAAGTCTTGTCAAGAAATCCTGAAAAATAATAATAGCTATTTTTCACATGAATTGATTAATTCGAGGAAAATAAAAATATTCTGATAATCTAAATTATATATAAAGCGCTTAGATTACTTGAAAAATTATGTTATTTTATAATTTACTGCGCTTTATTAGAAGTACCGTAATAAAAATAATTACAAATATTATAAGCCTTTAATTTGGTATTTTTAGCTCTCTTATCTCTCTATTTCAATATTAAAATCTTTACCTAAAAAGCCAAGAATTAAATATATCCCAATTAACTCTATAATTAAAACAAAATGATAAATATTGATAATAGAAATCTTGGCTAAAAGTTGTTTTAAATAAATACACATCTTTGAATATATAAATTCGTCAATAATTAATTGAAAAAAAAAAAAAGATAGGCGAGTTTAAAGTTATATAGTAACATAAGCTCATTAATAATATTTATTTTATCAAAAAAAATTTTATTTGCAATACAAGGTAAATTATATCATAATTTAAAAAAAGCAACAGGGATAATTTTTTATACTTATTTTAGTATTAATCGAGATCTTTAGAGCGAAGATTAATTCATATTATTAGATTATAGGAGAAATTTGATTTTTATGATCTTATTCGATAAAACTAAAACGAAAATCTAAAGTCAATAAAATTAACGTAAATGGAATTAACTGAAAAAAAATTTTATGGCATAAACTGTAAAGTAAGCTTAAGCGATATCCTTACAATCTTTAAGCAAAGGTAAAATAGGTGTGGTGGGTGGGACTAAATATTTCTCCTCTCATCGTATAATATGAATTAATCTTCGCTCTAATGATCACGATTAGTACAAAAATTATACATAAGAGAAGTCATGTTAAATTACTCCGAATTATAGAATCGACTCAGTCAAGTTATTCAAGGAATTTCTTGTGAGTCGATAGTATGTATCGAAGATGGCATAGTTCGACCAAAAGGCGTGTAGAAATATTTCAGAAGCTATTGCACTATAGCTTTCCGACAGTGTTTCTTTGATAGCTCTACCGTTGAATATTAATTTATTTGGGCCGCGGCTTATTAAGTATGATTCTGATCTTATGTATCTGAAAATTTTATATACAGACAGTTTCTTTTGCTTGAAGTTCAGAAACCTTAACTGTATGTATAAAGCTCACTTTCTATTGTTAGTATGTTGGATCTGTCAAAGGGTATCAACATTCCTTTATTGTAAACCAAGTATGCCAGTATTGGAAATAATATTGGGTTTATGTGAAGAGCAATTTTATAGGTCTTAACTATTCGCCGGTCAGTACTTTTTTCTTTGAGAGTTACAATAACCAAATCTAGCACCCCTTGGGTAACGTGGATCCGCTATTTGTCGATCCTATGTATATCTCTGGACCTTAGAGATCCAGTTACTGATAGAAGCCAAAATAATTTGTAAGTTAATCGCTTGATTGTGTGTTCAGGTGTGAGACCCCAATCTTTAAGTTTATCTAATACTGGTGTTATATCTGGGACCATTCTTATAAAAGATTCAATTGAAGTTCGCCCAATGTATTTTTAAACCCGACAAGCATCGGATTGCTCGACAATTCTGTGGAGTTTTCAGCTAGCTTCAGCAGTGCGAATTTTTAAGCCTTTATATTCCGGCATTTAGCTTGTCCAAAGTATTGATATCGGCCAGAAAATTGATGAACTGTGTTTTTGATATGGCTGTATTATCTCATGATATTCTCCTGTCTAAAAAGCACCTTTGGATAAAAATGTATCTCGAAAGAAGTCTGAAATGTCAATTATTTGAAAGGATACAGTCATTGGCGCAAGATACAGGGATTTGCATTTCGAGAAAACGACGCTGATAATCCACGCCATCGAGCGTCATTATTTATTGGAAATAGCGGTGACTTTCCGCTTTATGGAACTTGTATCAGAGTCGTTGCCTCAGAAGAAAATTGCTGGTCACCTAAAAATATTTTATGCACTGGTGCCACATCGCCTACATCCATATCGGGAAAATTAAAGTGATATTAAAGCGCTCTCTTCGAACCTTCCATACTTCCTGAGATAACAGACTCCATGTGCATCTACAATAGGGGCTAGCTAAATCTCAAAAATTGAAGAACAAGGTGTTCTGACCTATATTTCCGTTTTTGAGAAATCAGCTTCAGTATTTTGCTAGAATATGCTTACTCTCGACGCGAATAGGTCTAATTCGTGTGGTCTGTAAAAGCCTGTTACCTTCGAGAGCGTGTGGTTTGATATTGTCCATTCCTTCTGTGAGCTAGTTTGGCTCGATGCATCCGTCGTATATAAAAAAGACACAAATTGATTAGCCTGAGAGCGTGTATTTGTCTCTATACAGTTGTTTCATAATTATTTAGAAATTATAGCAGTTTCGAGAAGGTTGTTCCACCAAAATTATTCGCATATGTTAGAGTGGTTGTATTGTCTGAGTCGATAAATACCGAACTGTGAAAAACACTATAAAGCAGGAGTGGTGATATCTTTAATAGCTCTTTAGAGTTAAACTTCATCAACAACTCCGAAAGACATAGATTCATGAGTAGAATTTGTAGACAAAAACTATAACTCAAAAGATTTTTCTGAAATTGTAAAGATTTCTAGATTCGGAGTCTCTGTGAAAAACGATTGACCATCAATGGCTTCTAATTAGTCTTTTCATAACAAAATTTTCTATCTGGCAGGCTCTGTTAGTGTTACCATCGATTTAAATTTTTTTTTTATAGTAATTTATTGTTCAATAGTTCCAAAAGTCGTACCAGCATGAGGATACCCGGGAGCATAGCCATTGAAAATGCTCGCAATGATTTTAACGACTTCAGAATAACTTTAAATAGCTTCACAGCTTCTTTGAGAAGGTCTCGGACTTTTGAGGATTTAATCCCGAAGCTCTTGTTCCCAGAATTTTTATACATATCAAGGTGGATTATCGGCTGATAATGCGTCGTCAAAGGCTTCTCTAACTTTATTCTGTTTTCCAGCTTCGTCAGCTTGGAGAATACTAGGCTCATATTCCTTGCAAATGCCTCTGTCGAATCTCTAACGATTAGGATGTCGTCCAGATATGCGATATTTTTGATGCTGCGTAGTCTCTCACATGAAATTATCGGTCGGAGATACTCGATAAATCTGTGTAGTCTGGGAGAAATTCCGAACGGGAGCAGTCTGAATTGGCACTATTTCCTTTACTAATATAGTCGAAAATAAATTTTGCAAATATTTTCTCATGATGTGAATGAACGCGTATTCTAGGTTTAGAAAAGTCATGTAAACATTTCTCCTGTTCAATTGACATTTTTATGCGAGAAAATAAATATCATAGTTTAGCTCTTCGACGTGTATGTTCAGTTTCCTCAAGTCTAGGGTAGGTATGAGCCAACATGTCTTCTTGAGGATGTCGATCGATTGGCTGTAAGATCCAGAGTCCCGGTTCCTTACACATTCTATCACCTTTTATGTAAGAAATAGGTCTAATTACTTCTTCATGATCTTATTGGCCTCACGGTTGAGCTACTCTTTTGGCGCTGTGAATTCAACGACGGCGGCGGCACCAATCAAAGTAATTTTCCTGTAGGCTTTGTAGTAAAACTTCAATCATCTTTTTCGAGATGATAGCATAGCTTTGATGTTAATATACCGTCCAAGTGGCGCCACACTACAAAAATACTTATGTTCTCCTCTTAAACCGTAGATGCTAAATCCAGATCCCTAAATGGGATCTGGAACCCCTTATCCGCAATGCTTTGAATAAATTTGATGCCTGAGTTTTTTTCACGCATACCGTAATACCGCGAAATATCCAACTACAGGGGTGTCTGATATGTCTCTAATGTTACCCGCATATGTGGCGTCACCCTCTTGCGCAAAAATTTGATGAATGAGCGTGGTTGCTTGTGGCGGTTGCCGAAATAGCAGTTTCGGCGTTCGGCATCGTATCAGAATTTCATAGGATACTGTCTTAAGCACCTGCTTAATAGCGATCACGTAAGGGATTACTTATACTTGGTGCTTCTCTGACTTCTTACTGAAAATTAGGGCGTCATTTTTTTCTTGATCCATGAGCAGCTTTGATTCTGAATTGATGAGCTTAGGCGGTTTTCTGGTAAGCTGATTCATTTATTTATATTATCTAATCTGCTTGAAAGACGATCGAAACTATGTTCGTCATCAGGGATGTATTGAATTATTTGATCAAAATGTACAGGTTGTCGACTGTGATATCGGGGAATAACCTGGATCCTGCTGTGAACGTACAAAAAGATCGCCCTGATGGCTTGCGCAAAAGCGGCTTAAGTATTGTGGAGAGTAGAGTTCACTTTCAAAACTGCTGCTGAAGAATAATCAATTAGCTATTTTGGATAATAGTTCATCGAAATACTTCTTGAACGACCGTATATTGAGTTTTTTTTGCTCATCTCATTCAACAGTTTGCTGATATAATCCTTATTGATTGAGGCAAGAGCCTCGATAAGCTCTGGGTAGACATGGAAATCTGTTTATCGGGCTTTTTTAATTACAAAAGAATTCTCCTCTTCGAATTAATGTTATATTTTGCGCAACTACTGCTTTACTGTTGTGAAAAGTATAATAAGCTAGGAGTCGGCGTCTTCTGTAATTTTTTTGAATTATCAAATAAAATTTTAAACAGAAAATTTTTTTTAAGTTGGTTGTTTACCTTTTTTAAATAATAATATAATGATGATATCATAATACCTACTTTCAGTATTATAATATAAAATAAATTTTCAGTTACATAATTTGCTTACATACTAAATTTTTATTGGTTTTTGAATACGTTTGTTTATCCAATAAAATATAGCAATCTTAATATTTCCTGATCTTGAAATATAATAAATTATATTCGCTCAGTGATTGAATTTGTATTTATCATATGTCACGAAGCTGAATTCAATACTCAAATTTATTCGTATTTTATTTTTTTGAAATTTAGTATAATCAATCTTCCTAAAGGCTTAACATCTATTCTAATCACATATATTTATTTAATATACACTAATAAGTCATTGATAGAATTATATTTCTGACAAGGTTTAAAATTTTATCAAATTAATTCTAGTTTTTTGGTAACATGAATTGAACCTGTACCTAGTTAAGCACAATAAATTTTCCGGATACTAAATTTAAACTTTTGAATATCTGAACTCATAAATAGCTTAATTCAAATATACTCTACAAATAAAATTAATTTTAGTTTTTTTATTTGTATAGATATTGAAAAGTTTGAACTGTTCTATAAATGATGAGGGTAAAATAGTTTTTTAAAAAATATTTAACAATTATTTTCTTATTATATAAATATCTGTATTAATACAAGTCTGTTATATATTTAATATACGAGTAAAAAATCATTTAAAATCATTGATATTTATTTTCAAAAAATGGCATCTAAAAAAATCACTTTTTGAAATAATGTAAAAAATTATTCAATGAAATCAATTAATTTGCATTAGGTCATTTAATCTTTATTATTATGACTTGTTTTTCATAAACATGTAATTATTATTATTTATACTAAGCTATATATAATTTAAATCAAAAATAGGAAACAAAATTAATAGTTGATCCGATAAACTATGTGAGATTAATTAGTTCATATCAATTAAACTAGGAACAATAATCATTGAATAATTCTACAATTATTTTAATTTTATATAAAAAAATCTGTTTTGCAATTGAGCTTGGTATCATTTGTAAATTATTATTTTTTTATAGGAATAATTCAATCAAAATAAAGCTATCATCGATCAGATGTAGAAATTTAATAAATAAATATCGTTTTCAATCATTTGTTTTGAATACCAGTAATACTTTCCTGATTTTATAACGTTAATATTAATAATTAAATTTTATTAGACAATTAATTGATATATACACACCCTGATTAATAATATTATTTAGATAGAATATAATTTAACTGCCCTAAATTCAAATTAGGGCATTATAGAATGAATAAGAATAATCAATAAATATAGTGATCAAAATACGTGTTTCCCCATTAAAATATAAATACGAAACTATAAAACTATGTAAAATTTAACATCTACCTGAATTTTCTCATAAGAATTTCTTTTTTAAATTTATCAAATTTTTAACTGCTAATAATAAGAATCATTAAATTATTGGCTTTTTCTCTGGATTTAGCATATATGTAAGTTCCATTTTCTGCAAGTCGCTCATATGTTTTACATTTTTTTGACTATTTGCTCATTATACATATATTATATATCTCTATAGTTTAATAATTCATACGCTCTTATCTTCTATGTCTATATTTTTTTTGGTAAATCGATGTATGGTTTAAAGAGTTAAAAACTAAATATAAATAGCAATCAAGATATTTGCTGTTATAATTTAAATATAAAATGATTAATCTAATAATAAAAAGAATACATTTCAATAAATTAATGGTACGAAAATACATAAAAATTTATATGGCAAATAGATAAAAGAAAATTAAAATATTTTAATAGTGTGATCATCGCTGGCAGTTGCAAGGAGTTGTTTATTGGTAGAGTAAAAATAGCTACAGCTATTTACGCCTCGGACATGCCCGAACAATATTTGCATAGAGATTCCACTATATCTGTTCCACAAATTGACACCACCTTCTATTAATTTGAGGCAAATGAATAATTATAATAATGATATATTAAGATGAAGTATACATTTTTATATAAAATAATTAATATTAGATTAAAAAATTATTAAATTAAAACCTGGAGTTCCACAGTAAACTATAGATTCGTTAGGCCCACCTAGTCCGCATCTAGACACACATTTCCCGTATTTATATCCGTGGTATGTTGTTTGGATACTACTGCTTTCAATGTCCCATAAGTTTAGCTGGTCATGTATAGTATTAACCAAAAAGTGTTTACAGTCGCGTGCGAAATAAATTGACATTATACTCCCAGTTTCCTTAAAAACTCTATAAAATTATAAGTATATTAATACTTGAATAAATAACCATTCAAATTTTAATTAATATCAATCTTACTTTATTGGAGATTTTTGATTAAGCTTAAACAATATAACAGAATTCTCGTTATCTGCTACTAAAATGCTTTTGCCGTCACTACCAACAGCTAAATCGTGTACTCTGGGAGAATCCCATTCATAAACCACCTCACCGTCGGCATTCTGTATAAAATAATTAAGATTAATATAAATTTTCTATTTTAACCTAACGATTTCTTGAAATAAAGTATTAAAAATTTAATTAAAATTACCCACAAAAGCAACATTTTATCTAGTCCTCCAGAGATAAAATGCTTTCCGTCCGGGAGCCATTTGACAGAAGTAACATGTTCTGTGTGTTTAGATAAAGTTTTTATACATGTACCAGTCTAATAAAATAAAAAAATGAAAAAGAAATAAAATTTAGAAAAGTAAATAAAAAGTTTGATTCTTAATCTAAACAAGGGATACAATCATTAAATGGTGGTATAAAAAAAAATTAATAAGGAAATACATCAATATCCCAGATTCTTAGTTTCATATCATTTCCTGAGCTGACTAAAAACTTGTCATTAGGAGACCATGAGAGACAAGATATTGCGTCTTCGTGACCGCTCAAAATATGTAGCGGAGTGTAGTTCTAATTAAAATAAGTAGGGTGATAAATATTATAAAAAAATTAAAAAGGAAAAAATAAAAAAGAAAAAAATTTACAGTAGTTTCCCATATAATAATTTTTTTATCTTTTGACCCAGATGCCAGGAAGTCTCCATTATTCGAAAAAGAGACATACCAAACTTCGTCGCTATGATCATTGAGCGAATGGCTATAGTCATCCTTAAAGTACAGCTTTCTATAAATTTAATAATAAATATAGATCAAGCTTGGAAGAAGGGTAAGTAGATTAAATAATTACTGTTTGCATGAATGATTGCTATAAAGAGTGATTTTATCTTCAGAGACGTGGTAATCACATTTATTTTTTTGATATTCTACAGCTTGGGTAAAAAGAGTCTGAAGCCTTTGAGGGCCGATCATCAAGTTTGAAGAAAAATGTTCTGTTTGAAAATTGAAGTAAAGTGGAATTAAGGTTTTAATTTTATAAGAATATATGTATATTAATAATGAATTGCAAAAGTTAAATTTTAGGTGGTTTGAGAATTACCATGTAAAGAGTCGATTAAATCCTGCCTAGTTTTTTCTACATTACCAAACCAAGAAGCCATTTTACGAAACTGATTCTGGCTTGAGCACATTATAAGCCTTGTGAAGAAAGAAAGTCGTAAAAATTAAAAAAAATAAGGGAATGTATATTATTATGAGCATACCTGGTAAGCAACAATAGTTCAGCGGGGTCAGAGCTAAGGGCGGATAACTCAGATTGTAGAATAGTTAAGGCAGATTTAATATTTTTAGAATCGAGAGCTTCCAAGTATTGTTGACGTTTGATTTTAAAAAGAATAGTTTGTTTGTTAACTTTTGAGCTAGTCGAAATCTCATTCAAAATGTCGATAGAATTTTTCCAGCTTCCGTTTAAAATAGATTTTTTAAAATCGTAGACAATTGATTCTTCCATTAAGTAACCGGATTCGTCTTGTAATTTATGGAAGCTATCTCTAACAGGATGGTTAAAAAAAAATGAATATTTGAATAAAGGGGAGGCATTGAGTATAAATTGTATATTAGTAGAAAAATACCTAAACCCAAGATCCCATAACTGCTGTAAAATTAATCGGACAGTCTCCTGTTCTTTAAAAATGGGCTTTCTAATAACCACCCTAGGGTCTGTTGAGCTTAATTGAGGTTCTCCAGCAACTTTTATGGAATCTAATGGAGAAGCTTTCATTATGGCTGTGTTTTCAGAAAGGTTTAGATGTGATAATTTTTGGCGCTTTCTGGAATGCAACTGGTCAGTAGTAGCTTGTAAATCTAGAGACAGAGCAGATATATTTGAGTTGGAAGACGGAGAATGAAAATTTTTTTGAGAATGGATATTATTCAATATAGAAGAACCAGGCTCTTTAATAGAATTGGTGAGTAGCTCGGTATTTTGGGTTATCGAATTTTCAGAAGGCCCTAAATGAGAATTAGCAGCAACCTCACCATTCATACAGGTAAACAATAGAGCTTAAGCTGTCAAAGAAAGCAAATAAATGGCAAATAGGAATAAATGTTTGCGAATAACTATATACGCGAAATAATTATATAGCGTTATTAACTGATGGAGTATAGCCAGAGGATATTTAGAGGGAAAATAATAATTTTTTTAATTTTTGAAGCAATATTGAACTGAAACTTTATAAAAAAACTCCAATAAGATATGATGGTGAATGAAGACGATGTATAGACTACAAATAGTAAGGGATATATGTAAAGAGAAATAATAAAAGAGTTGAAAAGAATAGAAACAAACAAGAAGCAAATGAGCAAATATACAAATATCAGACACATATAAATAAGTATTTAGATATAAAATCCGATTATTGTATTGTATAAAGTTTCAACCTTAGTGTATGCAACAGATGTAGGATTCTCTATCCAATCACATTTATAATCATTACCAGCTAATGAATTCTTAGTATCCCTGTTTCCCCTCTGCCCATTTGTCAGCTAAAATACGCCTAAATTCATCCAATTACTACCAGAATTTTTTATATTATCCAATAATTGATTGATTTTGTATTTTCCCAAACGTTTTACTTGCGAAATTATTTAGATATGCGTGAGCTTTTCGGCTAAATTTTTTATACGGGTTAGTTATTGTTTTATGATCCTAACACTTTGCGTGTAAGCAATTTAAAGCAATGAAATTATTGATTCGTTAATGATAATTTGACAATCTAGTATTTGTTGCTATCAACAATGCGCCAATACTTATTTGAGACTCAAAATTAAAATTTATTTATTAAATGCAGTTGGCTATGTTTGGTACCAAAAACAGCCATACAGCCTGAGAAAGGTTTAAATCTCTCCAATCTAACACACATTAACCCTTCACCTACATCACTCATTAAAAATAGCTGATTTAATGATACGTCAACCATTTGTAAGCAAATATATTATTTGCAGCTAAACTATCATATACCAATAAATGATCGAGCCTAGTGACTATTGTATTTTATCTGAATCTAGTTTGTTAGATTTAGTAGATCAGAAACATTCTGCCTCTCAGAAAAGATAAACATAATTGGTTTAATAAATTAAATTTAATGATGTCTACCTCACGTAAAAGGTTTAAACATATCAGTAAATAATATAAAATGGCAAATTCTTTATAAAAGGGCCATTTTATATTTTTATTAGTGCGAATCTAAGTCAAAGGTCAATTATATAGTCATTTAAATATAGAAATAAAAATATGAATATATTAGAAATCATGAATAAAAATATAGAAAAAATTTTATTTCTTGAATTCTAAGATTTAATTTTTTTTTAAAATCTCTCGGAGTCTACAGGGTTTTGCAATCGAATTTCTAAAAGTTTCATTCGATTGTAGAAAACGCCCAAACAATTTCTAAAAAAAAATTTCGTGACGCGGCAGAAAATTTTTTTTTTCATATTACATAAGTACAACCCAAAGTCAATTCTAAATGTATCAACCGATTTTCTACAAGTTTCAAAGTTGATTCTAATCGA
>LSSN01000435.1:0-15863 GCA_001970855.1 Smittium culicis
CTTATGGTATGCACGCTCACGGGCTGTGCTGGTGCGCATGAACACTGAGCTTATGCCCAGTTCATCCCTGATACGTTCCATGGCGGCTGATTTTCCGACATTGGCAACCATTCGGATCGCCTTGTCGATTTCTGACTGTATGGGCTTGCATCTGGCTTCGCTCATGCCAAATGTCTCCCCACCGTAACATCCAATCGGCATCAGAACCGAATTGATGAACTTTATTTTTAATGTTGTCAGCACATCAGACCGTCTCAGGAAGCTGTATGCAGCGTATACAGCCTTCCTGACCTTGTTCTTGTTGTTCTTGATCGTCCCAGATACATCCCACTTGCTATTCATAATATAGCTTGTATTAATAAGCTAAAGTCGATAGACAACGCGTTCGATGGTTATAGTCAGTTTTATTTGGTAAGTGCATAAAAAAAGCGAATAAAATCGAATAAAAGTGAATAGTAGAAAAGAAAATAAGTTTTATAGATTCTCTAATCCTATTGACTCGCCCTAAGAAAAACTTTTCTTTTAAATACAAGTGCTATCTTAATAAAGAATTTACCATATAACTAAAAGCTACATTAAGAAAATGATTCTGAGTATCTATATTGAATAAAACAAATTTATATTGATTGATTTTTATTCTTGTTATTTAAAAAAAGAAATAATAGTAATCAATTAAATTTAATGGAAATAGTTATTTATACCAAAAGGTTTAATCTTTTATAAAATTTTTTTGAATTTTAATGATTTATTTAAAGTACAATAAATTTGATTGCAAAAAAATGCAAGGTTATTTAAACAAAAAAATATCTTTATTTCACGTATTTCTTGTAAGTTTCAGCAAGTTCTTCATAAGAAGGAACTGTGGAAGAGTAGCTTGGTCTGGAATAACAAGCATTTTTCCATTGATAGAATCTTTCCAACCCAGGTAAAGCTTCAAATTCTAGCCCAGTCATTTTCAAGGCCATATCGGTTCTTTCGATGAAAGGAATTATGGCAATATCAGCAGCTGTGAAGTCGTTTCCGAAGAAATAAGGGCCCTCGGGGCTGTTTGCAGCGAGTTTATCGTTGAATTCACGCAGCTTTTCAAGGAGAGTAGCATACAACTCGTTCTTCGCAGTTTCGTTGGTGCTTGAACCTAGAATCCTGAAAGGGAGGGCCATCACGTTGTTAACGTAATAATCTATTAGATAGCGAACTTTGTAGCGGTCAAGTGTGGATGAAGGCATGAGCTTGGACTCTGGAAATTGTTCGCAGATATATTCAAGAATCAATAAAGACTCAACCAAAATTTCGCCGTTAGGGAGGCGCATTGCAGGGACTTTCAAAGCCGAGTTTACTTGACTATACCATTCTGGTTTATTGTAGAGATCGATTTCAATAGACTCGTATGGAACATTAGCTTCCTTCATAGCCAGAACTGTACGGTGAGCGAAAGGGCATATTTTGCTGGTATAAAGTGATATCTTGTCTACGCTGTGTGGAAACATTATTATGTTGATTTGGTTTTTAGTACAAAATAATTTAGGTTAGAGAGAATATTGATATAATTTAATGTTTTTTACGATTAATGAAATAATATATAAAGGTGTGTAGGTATGTTTTTATATAAAATTTTTATGCAATAAAATTTTTAAATGAAATGAATTGATGGAAATTATTAAGGTTTCGTAGCTAATTTATTAATATTGTATATCATCTCGACTCATACTATTAACTCGAATTTTTTTATAAATTAAACCTTTTCTATGCAACAAGCATTAATAAGATAAGCTTATTTATTTATTTGATTTATAAGCATATTCAAAGTTTGGCGCAACTCTAAAATAACCCGATAATTATTGCGCCTTGAAGTTAAATTATTCTGTATTGACCAAAGTTGGTTATATTTGGTAGACTAATAACAATCTATCGCCAGATAAAGGGTCAATATAAATTTTTTTTTGTCTGACCTATTAACAAATGCAGGTACTATTAGTAATTTAAATTTCTGACGTAAGATGTTATTAGCATAAAAAATACCTCAAATTAAGAAAATGAGGCGTAAACTGCTTCAATTCTTATTTGTTAAAAATTTTCCGAAAATTGAAGTTTTATTCAGAGTCTAGAATTTTAGAGCCTTAGTTCCTAAAAGATTATTACTAATGTTAATATACGAGATTCTGAACGAAGAGAGCACTTTGTTGCAGTTTATTTTTATTGGATTTGATATTCATTGTCAGTAAATTTCATTGGTGGAATAAAAAGTTATTTCAATTTTTCTATTTACTCATTTAATTTTGGAATAACTATTTACTAAAAAAAAGATATGATTTTTCTCATTGGCTATTAATTTTTATGCGATTTTATACACTGTAACACTTTACACTATAAAATAACCTCTCCATAAAGAATCTCCCATATGGGACATTCTTAGGAGAAGCGAAACTATTTTTCTTTTAAATTCTATTTGCTTATGTGAATTAGATGTAGCTATTGGTTATATCATTTAATTCATTCGACGTAGTTTTCTGAAAGCATTGTAAAATTAAGCTAAATGTTAATATAGGAAAATTTTAATTGTAAAAGTTCCGCACCTCCAAATAATCTCCCATATACATTTGAAATAATTTACTGTTTTTAACCCTTTACTATCTCATTGGTGGCTGGTTTCTTATATATTGGCTATAATTTCAGGCTGAATTTATTGATAACAAATGAAATGAATATACACTTATAATTGGACATTCAGAACTGTGTCGCAATAATAATTGATCACAAAAACTGCTGCAAAATTACGTTAATTAGTTTTTAAGAGCGTTAGACCTTGTAAGTATAACGAAATCTGTAAATCTGAATAATGTGGATTATAATTTTTACTGTTTAGAGTAGCGTTATTTACTCTATCCCGTCCAACACTATATAGAAAAATATATTAATGATTCGTTTATGATTTAGAAACAAGTTTATTATTTGCTGATATTAATCAAAAACCAATAATTTACAAAGTCTTGGAACTAAAGCGTTTTAATTGAATACCTTAACCATATTTGGTAGATCAAAAATAGTGTACCGCCCAGAAAAGAGCTAAATTGTCAAAACTGCCCAAAATAATGTTCACTTAAATAATGGTTTCTATTTATGAATGCAATTCTTTTGGTTAATACGATTGAGCTCATTTATTGGTTAAATATTGCATTATATTCGTCTATAATTATTAATACAATAAACATTTAATATTAGTAATAAAAGAGAATATTTCAGCATGCGGAAATTTTTTTAGATTTTCAAAATCGTTTACACTTCATTTTTTAGTAACTATAAAAAGTTATATCATATTATAACTATAAACAACTAATAATATTTTCTACCTCTCACTAGCAAATCAAATTATGTTAAATAGGTTTTGCGGCTCAAATAAATTCCTTATTAGGTGAAAGAATAATTTTATAGAAAAAATTTCCCTCCGTGAAATAGTTAACAAATTACATAAATTATTTGATTGTATAGTATGAGATTATTTTGGGAAACGGGTCCGATTTTACTAAGGATTTTATTTGTTATAAATAATATATGTATAATTAACTGAGATCAAATACCTTCTATTTTCTTTTACTAATTTAACTGAGAAAAAATTAGTATGCGTTAAAAATAGATAGGAAAAAATTCCTCATCCCGAAATAATAATACTCTACCACTCAGATTTTATTGTTTTTATCTTACCATTAAACTTCAGTGTTAATAAAAACCTCGAAATAATAATTGATTTGCAGTTCAGAAAATTTCTATAAAGCTCTGATAAATATTAATAGCTTCAATTAAAATATATTATTCGAAATGCATTTTAAAAAGTCGATTTTTTTTAATGGATTCAAATTGGATTATATATAATAATTGCATTGATTAGAATTGGCTAGTAAATAATATATGACCGTCATCGAGAGAGATAAATTTATTTATGATATTTATTATAAAATAAAAAGATACTATTAAGACTTTTATGCATAAGAAAGCATCCGTTTTTGATAATAGCCTAATCTTATAAAATTGTTTATATTAGTGAAATGATTTTATAGTTAATTCATATCTCTCAAAACTTGAAATTAAACATTTTTCAATATAAATATGGAATAATAAAATCAAATATTTCTTGTAATCAAATAAAAAGGATGTATGTGAATATTATTGAAAAAATATACTATTATTTTTTATGTTTTTTTTATAAGTTTAATACATTTATTTACAAGTTAAATGAGATAAATTTTATGAAACCTTCTTAGAATTAAAAAAATTATCCTATAAGATATAAAAAATATGAATAAGTTACAAATAACTAAGTTTTCTTATATTTTTTATGGTTTATATTAACTAATTAAACCTATCAAAAAAGAAAAAATACAAAAAAAATAAAATTTTCCAAAATCTAAAAGAGTTTAAAAACGAATCTTTATAAAGAAAACTTTAATTGTAATAAAAAATCACAATTCCTGTACAGCAAACCTTTGTATCGCTACAAAAAAGCGAGTAATCCTAGCGAAAAAATTAATTTTTTTTAATTTATTTTTTTAATTTCTGAATTTTATTGGTACGATAGCAATATAAGAAAATATACATTAAAATAAACTAAACAATAGACAATTTTGTGCAATGCATAAAAAAACTAATATTCTAATACTAATAAATTCCTCTGCCGGTCTACCTGCTGCGTACCTAAAGGGAAATAGGATCAATCTACAAACCGAAAGATCCACCCAGGTATTGATTCAAGTAGTCTGGAAGACTTAAGTTACAAGAAGTCATAAAACTAAGCTCGCTCCAACAAAGTTGAATTCGTTGAGATCATTGAGCTCCTAGTCAGAGCCTACATCTAACAGGATTAATAAAAAATAGACTCCTATCCAAACGTGGGAATGATCGACCTGGCTCTCCTAAAATAAGCTACTAAACGTCTGAGAGCCGTAATTCTGTCTAATGCTGGACATGTAGATACAGAATCTCTCAGATGTGCTAAACGAATCGGTTCCTCCTGTTTCTAGATGGTCTTCCTCTGGAATCGAATCACCAGGCATTATAAACTCTTAAAAAATCCCAATAATCTATTCCATCTGCGAGTAGAGGAAGTGAGAGCGTCAGAGGGAGAGTAAAAGGATTACATTAGGCACTCAAACACGACCTCTAGTAGGAGGTCACTTTAAAGTGCTCAATAAAGCCTGGTTTCGACTCACAGAAAACACGCGAGTCAAGAACGCCGTAAAGTAGAGATTTCGAATGCGCTTCAAGAACCCAGAAAAACCCCAATTCACTAAAAAGCTCTCCCACCATTACAAAAGGAAACTGAGACGACGTTCAGTCAAGATACTTTTATCAAAAGTGGCATCATTTCTTAGCAACAGAGAAATAGATGAGGTAAAAAATAAACGCCAGTGATTTTACAGATAACTATATTGTTATCGAAGAGGATCAGATACATGAGAATTGAGATACGTACTATATTTGAGGGTTCTGAACGGATTTTATGACGAGAAAAATTTCAAAATAAATTCTCAAAACTGCATCCTCAAGTAAATACGACGCAAGGACTTCATTATTTCCTGGACCAAAATGATAAATTTCTGCTATAACTGATAAAAAAAAGCCTACCGCAATTTCTTGCGCCTCATTTGGAATTGCCGGAAATATCAACTCAATGTGCTTACAATCTTTCTATCTCTATAACCATACACCTTAATTATCGTGTTGAAATCAGTTAAATC
This sequence comes from Smittium culicis, assembly GCA_001970855.1. NCBI lineage: Eukaryota > Fungi > Kickxellomycota > Harpellomycetes > Harpellales > Legeriomycetaceae > Smittium > Smittium culicis. The sequence goes on from LSSN01000435.1 coordinate 5,730, forward strand.
GTGGTACAGAGAGCAGGAAATCAGATTGGAAACAAACTTGAATGATCCCAAGATTATTTGAGAGACCGAAGAGATTATATTTTAACATATAATCAAAATAAAAGAAAAAAACTTATAATTATGCTTCCTATTAAATCATGAGAAGTCTAAATCAGTTTCTACTTAGTATATCTTTTATTTGGAAATAAAAATAAATTCCCGAAATATGGCACTCAAGGTACCGTCACCAAAAAAATGGGATCTCCTCGAGGTATCCAACAAGCTGTTGAACTCTAGGAAAATCACTCTATGGAACTGGAGAGTTTCATTTTAAAATCAAAACTCATATCGGTGGCGCTGTTAAATAGAAATCTAACCCTGAGACGATTACTGGAGCTCAATAAAGATATTTTGATTACCTTGAATTAATGGGAATCGACCGTAAATTTGACTTCGCTTGCACTATTCTATCCCATTTTCTGGAGGTATCACTTGAAAAAGTGAAATGGAAAATCATTTCAATGGATACTCTATTGATGGAAATCTATACAGTTTTCAGCGACACCGAATGAGGGATTTTTAGGGCTCAGTTCATACTCTGGATGGTGGAGTTCATCCCGGGAGTTTATGAATATCACATCTAAATGGCTATTGACCATATTATATCCAGCCCTACTTTTGAGTGTTGTTGATTACACGGTATTTTCTACTCAAAAAAAACTCATTGGCCTATATAAAAATTCAGGAAATTAGTACATTCTCAAAACTCCTGGATATTTTAGAAAATATATGGTTGCACTTTATGAACAAAAAAAAACGACCCCATGTAGCGTACTCACCGTAAACTTTGAACATTACAGACGCTATAATCAAGCTGACCGCTCAGACGAATATTATCGCTGTCAAAAGAGCCATTCCACTAAATAGACGAATCATGAGATCCAAAAGATTGGATATTTTTTCTAGCTATACCAAAAAGAAGATATTATAATATTACGGATGGTTCCTTGACAAGGATGTGATATGCCAAAACTCATTAATGTCCAAATTTTTCTTATTTAAGAACACATACTGCTGCCCTCCGTCGAATCTGACCTCATATACTTTGATAAAAGTAATGTGAATGAGGCTGACTATAACGTTGGTGACCCCGATGTGAAAGTAATAAATTTGATATCAACACCTATTAACGTTTTCAGCAAGAGCACCAATGTTAATAGAAGCAAAGCAAGTGTTAGCGAATCCCGCAAGTGCAAAGTCGCATCCTTTAGAAAACTATTCTTGGTATCTATTCGCTTGGCGGATAAGCGGAGAACCTTCAAAGCGCTAGGTATATCAAAAATTGACATGAATATTATCTTTTTAACCGATTTTAGAGTCATACGCACTTTAAGTTACCTCCCGACTCAAAAAAAGATTTCTAATGGCACAAAAGAGTGTAAAAGGGTACTTTTATATCTGTATCACACATAGTTAATTATTTATATGAGTTATTTAGTAAGAATCAGCTTACAGTTAACACCAATAAAGCTTAAAAATCTCCAGTTTCCTGATACCAAAATATCCACAATCTATTATCGAATACGATAGCACAAGGTAGCTATTAATTTCTCTGGATGAAATATATGTTTAGTAGTTTTTCATAACAAATATTATAATTAGTCTAATGAATCAATGTTTAAGAGATTTGGGTTCAACTGAACAACTAGAATTAAGTTTATTAACCAAAAAAACGTACTGGTTAATCTCCATATGTGGCTTTCTCAGAGCCCACGACTTCATAGAATTGACGACAAAAAATAAGAAATAATCGATATTATTCTAGCTATGGTTATGATTGCACCTAAAGAAAATCATGTGATCTTCCAATGACACACACAAACGAAATAATAAGCCAAAATGGAAAAAAAACAAACAAACAAACAAAAGCCCATCGGAATATTATAAAGCCAACAAACCCAAGGGGGGCAACGCCATCATGTCCGACACCTCATGTAAACGAAGATCAGTAAATTTCAATCAAAAGTTTAGATATATTAAAGATTTCAACAAACATTTATCAACTTTAAGTGTTACTTGATATAAATAGATTATATCAAAACTGATTTAGAGGACTATAATAATACGCAATCTCTAAATCTAGGGTAATTGGTGCAAAAGTTCCAACTAATTCAGGAGTTTCTTCAGAGTAATTAGTAACTCAAACATTTTAGAGCATTTACACCAATTTTTATCATTATTATATTTTGTCTTGTACCTCGAGTGCTAACTTAACCAAGCGATATTACCATTAATATCGCTTAATATGACCCCATCCAATGACGTATATAACAAAGTTAATTTAGTCTTTGGTTGCTACTAACAATTATTTTACCAAAATTTTTGTCATATTTTGTCCCACCCTAACCACTGTCAAAGATTAAATTTTCGATAATATGCTATTTTATCGGAAACTCATATATCGTATCTAATTTTAACTTGAATTATATAGCTTTTTAAAAAAAAAATTTTTATCGAAATTTTTGATATTTTTCCCAATAATGTAAATATTAAATATGATCCTATAATTAGTATAATAACCTCTAATATTCATCAAAGACTAAATTAAAATTATAAATTTAACACCTATTATTATTGTATTTTTATTTAGTATATAAATATGATCATAGCTAATGTATGAGATGGCTAAGCTTTTCAACAATTTAAATTTATTTATATTTCCTTAATAAAAATTTCCTATTTTTTCATCACGAAAACAAATGTGAGAAATGTATTTTTATGAAAAAAACGCGTGGTTTGTACGTAGAGAAAAGTAATGATATAATTAGTTATATTGTTATCATAATTTATTCAGACAATCCAATGGTCTTTAAAATTACACGAAAATATGATGCAATATGTGAATTATTTACGAAGAAAAGGTAACTTCATTTAAGAACCAAGCAGAAAAAAATACAGTAAAAAATCTTAATTATACTAAAAGCGTAATTATTCTATAAAAATGTCTTAACATGTGTAATATACATGCTTTAAGATAATCAATCTGGTATGAAATATGTATTTGAATTTTTATTTCCAATCTATAAATTTTAATTTTTTTTATCTGAAGTAAGCATCAGAGAAAAATTATTAGATATAATGTGAATCAAAAAATTATAAATATATCTTATATAATAAATATTATAACTTTTTTTTCATAATTTTATATGGATAATAAAGGCAAAACAATTAAAATTATTATATTTCAAGTATAAAATTTATTATTGGTAACAGAATGGTAGAATATTGAATAATTAAATTTGAATTTACCAGTCCAAAAAATCAAAAGAAAAAGATAAGTATTTTATATACTAGAAATTAAGAAAATTAAGTAAATTTTCGAAAAATAATCCCTTTAGGATTACTGTCGCTTTATGTGCTGTTAACATTCATAAAATATGTTATTATTTGTGTGATTTAATTATCTAAAATTTTGTGCTAATTTAAACTTTTTTTTTCCTTTGGTATATTTATTATACTACGCATTATCGAAAAAATTAAATCACCTTAATTCGTAAAGACGCTCTATTAGAGATATCTAGAAATGTATTTATGATTTAGTTATTAATTAAATCGGCTCATTGACCATAATCTAACAAAATTTAATCACAAAATTCTTTATTTTATATACAGTGTTAGATCTAAGAATTGCAATTTATAAATAAGAAGGTTTATTTTCCTCATATTGAGAAATGTAGTCAATTTCCTGTCAGTGTTCCATTTTCAATACTTGAAAATAACTAAGAACTGTAAAAAAATATCCAATGGATGAATGGGAGCTTTCACAAAACGATTTTCACTGATGAAGAAAAAATAAATAAGACTCTAGATAATAAAATAATAGAATCTCCATCAAAAATTAACGCCTGATAATCAAGCGATTCGAGGATGTCGAACAAATTTCAACTCATTAATAGATTTTATTTCATGTCTAGATCGCATTATTGATTATTAAATGTGAAAGATATTCAGATATAACACATTAATTCCTTAATAATACTTTGTGTGACGATCAAGATTATGCATGACACATTTAAAGATACATAATGTCTTTGGAAACTCAAAACGGGTCAAAATTTTGGGGGAAAAATTTTTTAATGAATAAAATTGAAATTTTGTCGACTCTGAGTCAAAAATCTCCTTATCAAATTGAAAATTCGATATTCATTCTGCAGATATTAATCCCAATAAATATTTCATTACTTGTTTATATTTTCGGGAAACATCTACATAATTTCTTCTGATCTCTATTTTTTTATTGGATCAGTTGAATTATTTATCGAAGGCATATCTACAATAACCTCCAAAAAACCGCCTAGGGGAATCAGGATATCCGAATGATGCCCAGGTATGAAAATATAGCTTCAATTATGGCTCTTCATTCCCTGTAAATTAATTGAGCCTTTTGAAATTCAGAAAAAAAATGTGTGAAGTTAACTAAAAACAAAAGGATCGTCTACGTATTTAGTGAAATTAATCAAAATTCACCTAAAGATACTCATGCTCAACATCAATCAGAGAATTAAATAAAAATAACATAATTGGTTTCAAGTAATTACAGTGATATTTTAAGATAAAAACCTCGGAAATGATATCTGTGTCTCATTAGGTTAATGAAATGGGTGGTCTACAGAATAAAAAAAAGAAGCTCAAAGTGACTGATAGCCTAAGCCTTGAGCTAAAAAGAAACTTTTTGCGAATTCTTTAGAAAATTTGTAACCTATAACCATTATTAGACATATTGTAGGTGACAATAAGTTCAAAATTTATATTAGTAATTTACTCAATTCAATGAATCTGAAAATCAACTTTAAAAAAAATTAAGATTCATATAATTTCATCTAAATTATTCATTCGACCTTGTTCTCAATCACTAAAAATGAGTAAATATCTATAACTTTCTTCTTTCTGCTTTAATAACCAAATTTAAGTACTTGCGTTTTTGTTTTATGTTATTCAATAAAAATTCATTGTCATTCTCTCTCAAGATCTGATTAAACATAAATCAATAATAGCAGAAAGTAACTTAATAAATCCATGCAATGATCTAATAATTATCTATCTAAAATTGACTTTTAAATTTGGTTATGAAACAAAATTATATTTCCAAAAATATTTTATAGTATAAATGCAGATAAATTTCTGCTTTTGGGAATTCATTTATAATAATTTTAATTACTTTATCCTTTCTATTTATTTTTTTTTATAATTATTCCTCTTAGCTGAAATAAATACCTTTCATATATATGTCCTCGCACATTGATTATTATTAACTTGAGCTCCAATTTAGGTATTTATGAATAATTCCTAGATGCCATAGCCGATCTAGCACAGATCAGAACCCTGATAACCCCATTTTAATCGAATCTGATTTGTTTTAAGCAAATTTCATGCTTTGGTGTGGTTAGTTTAAACAGACTAATGTCATTGAAATAATAAAATCGAAATATCCGAGGAATGCACTGAAAATCAGAAAATTTGATTTTTTGTGGGAAATTTTCGTTAATTTTCTATAGTGGTAATCGGAAAATCTCAATATATCGATTTAATACTTTCAGATAGAATGATTCTCAATAATCTGATACAAATAAAGGATAAACACTTATCATAAAGAATATCAATTATATCAACTTTATTATTAAGTAATCAGCGAATAAAACTTTTAAAATCTTAATTGACTACTTGAAGTAATTTAAATACCATTCTCTTATATCATAGAACCCTGGGCTCAAAATATTCACGAATATTTTTTTCACTAAACGAGTAATTACTATCTGAATCAGCAGATTAACAGAATTATGTGGGAAAATCAATCTACAATTTACACGACATATCCAAAGAGCTATTTACTGAAATTTTTGCATTAAAATATAATTAAATTTCTTTAATGGCAGTACTAATTTTTAAAATGATAAAATTAACTTGTATGTGTCAATGAATTAGGTGTAGCATATCCACTTGAGATAATCAATATTTCCGAGAGCAATATGAGATAATTTTTTTCAAAAAAATATCAGTCCTTAATTCGTATATTTCTATCTGCTATGAAATCTGGGAGTTGTTCAAATCGCATAAATGCAAAATAAAATATTAGTTTTTGGTTTATTTTTTTATCAATATTATTATAGATTAAGATGTACAGAAGTTTCAACATTGCAACAAAAATGATAATGATAATGTATGACATTGTTATAATTGGTATGTAAGAGTCAGGATTTAAAACGTGAATTTAAAATTTAAGGATAAAAATTTATTGAATGAGAGGAAAGAAATAAATTAATGAAAATTAAAAAGAGCAACAAACGTCAATTCATGATTAAAGTTTTTTTATTATGGTAAAATGGAATTTGGAATTGGATTCAAAATCAAGGATTAATCTCAAATCAATGATAATTAAACGCTTACTCATAATTATATATTCTTACTTGTATCAGGTCTATAAACAGTTTCAATTATTGACAAATCTCGACTGGAAGTATAGATGCCACGTTTATTAATGGTTATAATACAATAAATTCAACGAGAAAACCGAACAAAGTTAATAAATTAGTAACATTTTTCGCTATAGAGCCTGGTAGAATAGAACAGAATTAGAATAAGCCATGGATAACTGAAAAAGATATAAAACTGTTATGAACTTAAATAATTTAACTCGCAGTATTTAATTCGCTCCCAGTTTGCAATTTAAGCAGTATTAGACAATCCAGATGATTTCCTAATCTGAAAGCGGAAATTAATTGCTTGATAAGTCTGAGAGCTCGGTGCTTTTGACATGTAGAATCAGTAGTTCCTTTATATTTAGATACTTCTCTAACGAGGTGCATAGCCTTATTCTGAGATACCTGTGTCTATTTAGAAAAAGATCAGCTTATTAACAAATTAAGACGAATTACAAATAGTGGAATATAATTTTATTTAGCGATATTAATATTATTAAAAAGAATTTAAACTAATTAAATGAAACTATCTAGTTAAATTAGAGAAAAGCACAATTCGTGTGTAAAGCCTTTATTGATCTAATATTTTCATAAATGAAGTAATTTATAGAAAGATATTTGGTTTATGAAATAATAGATCCCCTAGAATAAGGTGATATATTTTATTTGTATAGAGTTTCAACGTCATTACCTAAATGTATACAAAAATTCAATAAATAGAAAATATTGATGACCTAGATATCAAAGTATTAACGAGTTAACTGCGCATATTTCATGTTACATTAGTTTATTAACGCCAAAGGGTACACAAAAAATAGATGAAGATAGGGACAAAGTGGTGGATAGTGCTCAAAAAAATAGTATTTTTTAACTATTCGTGAAACTCAAAGTTATCTAAATTAATATGCTGTAAGATGTTATGCTGATATTCGAATACCTTTTAATTTATCTGGATAATATTCCATTTTTTATTAATATAGATATGTTATGAATTTTTGACCAACATTATAATAGTTACTTAAATCTATGATAAATATGATATTAGGTATATTAAATCAGAATAGTATCAATGTCAACCAAAATATTAACAAGGTTTTAGTCAATATTTCAATCTAAAAAACCCAATTAACTAACTAGTAAATTCCACATGTTAAAACAATCAGAATAATAATCGCTTTGAATTCAGTGAATAACTCATTCTAAACACATCTAAAAAAATCAAAATATTTTTTATTCCTCCAATTTCGCTTAAATCAATCTAACAATTGAATTTTACACAATTTATTTATTGTTAAAGATATATGTAATTTTATGGATCCTTTATAACTGAAATAAACGTTAATAATATTCAAGACAAAAACACCGTTTAATTTTAACCATTATGATTAATTTCACCACATTAATACCTTATAATTTAATAGATTGGACTATTAGCTATAAGCAACAAAGGACCCAAAAGTTTTATTATCATTTGACAATCAAGTTTAAGGGCGTGATATATCAGCATATCTTATTTTATTCAAAATAAGAAATTTTGAGCATTATTTATTTTGGTAAATTTTAAATAATATTTTACAAGTAAATTAATGTCGAGAATTTAATTAAATATTTTTATTCGATATATACGTCAAAAGTGTAGAACCAACCAAAGAATTATCTTTAAAATCTAATTCTATACTTCTGATTCTATTATTTTCTGGAAATCATATTTTAAAATTAAAATGCAATGATCAACGATAATAACATCGATTCTTTTAGTTATTATTAGTTCAATCTCAAATTAAATTTGCAGGTTAATTAAACACAATAATTAATTAAATAATGAAATTAAATTTATAATATTATCATAACAAAATTCACGTCACAAAATTTGACATTAAATAAGAAAAGTATAAAAACTGTATCAAAAAGACAAAAGAAACATAATCGAAGAATAGGGAAAATCAAAGGGAAAATAAAATCAAGACTATTCAGAAGAATTTGTTATTTCAATTAATAACTTTACTTTTTTTGGTCGAGATAACATAAATAAAATTATAGCTTTTCACAATTAAATAAAACTTGGATCAAATTTTAAACTATATTTTATTTAAATAAATATAAATAAATACAAGTAAATCTATAAAAAAAATTAAACTCCAATATCAGCATTTCCTCAAGATCATACGATAAAAAGAATCTAAGAATTCAGCAGTAGTAGTTGACTTTTCTACATGTTGCAATAATAAATAAACTTAAATCTAATTATGTTGAATTATTTTCATTTTTATAAATTTATTGTATTTTAAATATAATGCTGGATATTATTATAGTTATTAAATAAAAAAGTCATTTTTTTATGATACTGATGTTACCTAATAAATAATAATGACGATAAGCCACAATATAAAATTACAATTACAATTATAAATAATTTAATATTAAAAATAAAAAATAATTTTAGAGTCGTACAAGGTGTAAATCATTGATTTATTTGAGCTGATACTTGTAAATAAATGGAAAAAGGACTCCTAGTTTAAAAAAATTTTGTTGATTTTCTATGAGCCACGTAGAAAGCGAGTTAAATCGATATTTAACTGGGGGGGGGGGGTTCTATGAGTTTTATATTTAATATTTAATATTTAATATTACATCAATATTTTAAATCAAATAATATTCTCTAATAAAAAATACGAGTGGTTTATAAAAATTTATTAGTAGAGCTAAATTTTATTTGGGACTTAATTCATGCAAAAATTAGTGTAATAATGGAAATTTGATCTTCCTCATCACCTAATCTCACTCTAATTTATAAGTTGCATTAAATATATCGTTATTTTTAAATATAAAAATTTGATTATAGTGTCATAAATAAATTGTTGTTATTGGCAATCATTTGTGAATATATACACTTAATAAGAGTTTTGATATATAAATATACATGTAAAAATGCTTTTCTAATATAATCGAATTTATATTTAGTTTGGATAAGTAATTTTCTTTTATATAATAAAAACTAAACTTTAGTCTTAATAAAGCTATTTTTATTTTTGATTCCTTTTATTTTGTATAATTTCATCAAAATAGTTTATTCTTGCTAATTGGTTGATCAAACTTAATTAACTACTGTTTTTGATTGCATGATATAATATCCATACCATTGTATTTATAAAAGTTAATTAAAAATATTTAATAGCTCTTTGTAGCTTTTTAGGCAAATATTTTAATCGAATATTTTTAGATTAGTTTAATCATTTACTAGATTATTCCATATAAATTTTATGTAATATAAAACGCTAAAGCATTTATTCAATATGACGCGAGTTTATACTTTCATCGCTTATTTCAGACACCCTTATACGTGAATATAAAATTTATTTAACTTAAAAAACATAATATGTGGATAAAAAATAAAACTTATTCAAAATTTCTTTAAAAATTGACATAATGAAATATACTAAAATATAGATGCTAAACTAATAAATAATTATTGAATGACGGAAATATTAGATCCTATATAAAAATTCCTAGAAAAAATTTAACTAACTCGATAAATTTAATATTTATCTAACCCTCCAAGTCCTGACTTTTTCAAGTTTATATTGCATATTTTATGTATTTGATATTTTTCATCTAATGATTATAATATATGGGAGATTATTTCAAGGAGCGGAACTTTTCCTATCAAGTTTTTCCTACT
>LSSN01000436.1:0-10080 GCA_001970855.1 Smittium culicis
TAATAAGAAATTTAGTGTATTTTTCTCATTTTTTTGATGATTTAATTCGGATATCTCCCAAAAAATACGCCAAGTGAATATTTTATATTTCAAATTACTGAATATATAGAAATACTTATCGTGTACTTATAATTTTTTTTTTCCGATTGTAGGATATATAAAGGTGAAGGATCACTCGAGTTAGGATTGATCACATATTTCTTCGAAATTATTTAAATCAACTCAATGATTTTTATTATTTTTGGTTTTGTACTCGATTGAATAAAATGCCTATTTAGCGTAATAAATGTTGACTATCAGCAGTAATAGATCAATAAAAGACACTATAAGTTTAAAATTCAAGTTTTATGAAAAATAAACATTATAAATTATTGAATCGTTAGGTTATTTTTTGATATTAAAAATGATAAAATTTAAATATAGAGACACGATAAAAAATTTAATATAATTCATATTTGGCCTGATGTGAAAAAGGGTTAAAAAAATATCTCAATTTTGCTCAACTAAAGATTATATTGAAAAAATTAGAAAAATTAAATTTCAAATTAAGAAATGTACTATATCCTACAAGATGAAATAAATTATTTTATAATAAAATTATTATCTATTAATATCTAGGGCTAAATGACCCGAGAAAAGTTAATAATAAAATGAAATGAAATTTTTTTCATAGATCTAAAATCATAATACATGTAATTTTTTGACTACTAGATTAAGTTGAAAGTATTAAATATAATTAAAATTGAAAAAATATCAATAATAGCTCTATAGTGATTTATTTTAAAGTGGAATATAAAGAATCCTAAAAATTATTAATACATAATACATTTCTAAACTTTCAATGTATCAAAGATATAATAGGAGTCTCTGATAAATATATTATATATTATATATTTAATTCAATGAATTAATAATAGTAAAATACCCGGTTCTGATTAATTATTTCAGCTTTTAATATAAAAAATTAGATCTTAAATTACAAGAAAACTTTTAAATCTGTAAAAGTTGAATAATATTAGTCGCTATTAAAATACTTTATGCGGCTCAAAGTATTTTATTTTACCAAAAACAGAAGTTTGAGACATTTAGACACATAGACCGATATCATTATTCAATGAATTCATCTATTCTCGGAAATAGTTTATATAAATTATTAATTATTACATTACACCAAATTATAGTGGTTGGATTAAAGAAAGATAAAAATTTGATCAAAACTATCAATAATTTTTAAATATTTATAAAAATTCAATGATTCACTATTAAATTCGAATTATAGGATAAATAATTATAATAGATCAAGAGAAGACATATGGCCTATTTGAATGGAATTATGCATAAGATACTCATTTAGTGGTAAATAGAATTTATTATACTAAATAAAATCGCGATATATAATTCATTTTATATAAATTAATGGGAAAATTACAGCATCCTTAAATATCGTAGCGGATTAATACTAGGGTAACAACTCTCACCTTTAATGTTTAATAAATGATAATTCTTGAATTGATAAAATCTTAAAAAAAAGAAAGAAAGTTCATGCTATAATAACCAAGGATTATATTTGTAGTTCTGCTTACTCTGATGACGAATCAGTTCAATTAAATTAAAACTAATGTTTAAATTCAATTTATGACCTTTAATTATTTGTTAATTTCTAAATTTAAATGAATTTATAAGCCAATTTTAATTTTTTAAAATATTTAATAATCGCAAAATTTGAAATTTTCTAAATTTTTTGGAGATTTAAAAATATTAAAAATTCGATAAAGGTAAATTTAAAAATCATTTGAAAAGAAACGGTATACTAAAATTGATAATATTATTAATAATTATAAATTCTTTAACTATTTCAGAACCAAAAATTTCAAATAAGATCAAAATTACGGCGTAAACATAGCCTAGATCTCAGTTAATACTAATAGAAGTTTTTATTAAGATAATTAGATAATCCATTATTAATTATTTATTATTAATTTTTGGAGCTAATTATGTAAATTGTAGGTAAATAAAAATAATAAAAAGCAATTTTCATTCTACCCCCTTTCGCTACTCTAGTTTCATATACCTATTTTTAATTTTATCAAAGAAAAATAATTAAGCCAATTATAAAAATTTTTAGATTTGAGTAAAACTTATAGCTGATTAAAAAAATAAATTATCTAAAAACCAATGGCAATAAAGATTTATATCATATATATGAAGATATCATCTGTTTTTCATGAAATTTAATTTTAATCTAATGAAATGTGATTAAATAGTATATAAGTCTGTAATTTACCATTAATAATTGCTATAAAAAATATTTTTGTATATATATTTCCACAAAAACACAAAATATGAGTTTTTTATATTTTCAATATACATAAAATTCGTTTTATACCAAAAAAATACCCGAATTTTACTTGAAAAAAAAACAAATCTAAATGTTAAATATACTAAATCAGATATATAAAACAATAAAGATTATAAAAACCATGAATTTTAAATTTCAAATAAATTTTTGTAAATTTTATATTGCGTTTGCCTAAATTTTAATAAAATAGAAATTTTAAAATTTTGTCTCGTTAAATTTCGAGGCGATTTATAGATCCGAAAAATCTCCATATACATTTTTTCTTAGCTCCCACTTTCGATAGCTTGTGAAATTATTGATTTCTATTGTTATTTTAACTTTTATATATTTTAAAGATAGCAATTATACTAATATAAGTAAAAAAATTATCTTACCAATCTATATAAGTCTATATAGATAAAATTATTTAGTTTTTTAACACGTAATTTGTGCGCATAATTATCGATTGAGAGATTTGTAATTATCCTGATTACTGAAAGCAATTTATGAATCCAAATTCAATAATAAACAATCGATTAAAATTTGGAAAAAATTAGTAATTTAATAAAATGAGGACGAAAAAAAAATTTTTAGCGCAAATTTTATATTAATATTATGATTTTCTAAATAAATAATATCAATATTAAGCATATTATATAGCTATATTTAAATTAAATAGATATCGTTTGAATCAGCACTTTTTAGAAGTACTGTATATGAATCATTCTGATTTCCCGAATAATACTCTTGGATTTTTTTTATAAAACCAATTTCCGCTTTTTAAAAAAATAATCGATATATGTAGTCGTTTAATTCAACTACTGCCTATATTTACGATTAAGGATTTTAGTTTAAAAGAAACAGAATAAAATTTGATATATAATATTAATAATTTATCCTGTGTTAAAATGCGTAATATTATAATAAAATAAAAGATGTTTAACTATTTTATTTAATAATGAAAGGGTACTATAAAATATGCCTCAATTAAGATTAACAAAACTAAAGTTTTGGTTATGAGGATTAAGTTCAGCGCTTTTTACCTCAACTAAATATAGTTATAATTCTAGATAATAGAAGAATTTTAGTTTCTCAAAATTTAGGAATTAAAATTTCTTATCAAAAATGTGGACACCTATCATTATCACTTTCTCAATTCAGTTTATATACAGAATTTTCAGTACTATGATTATCATTAAAATGATTTATATAGGTCGCATAACATTGAACATTCTTTGTAAAAAATATCTTTCACTTCAATCTGCATTATAATTCTTTATAATATCAAAAAAAAAACAGCCTACGCGATTCATTTATATTATTCACTATCAATTATTATTTTTATTTTCTTTTAGTAACAAAAAAATAAATTTATCTATCTATATATTTTATTATTTGTTAATTCAGACCAATAATCATTTGATTATCTTTTTATAAATATTTGACGTCATTAAAATTTTGATAAAGTAGACTCTCAATAAGAAAATTGGTATTAATAAAGAAAATCGATTATAATAAGGCGTACTTTTTTTTTCTCTATACAAGACTTGTAGGCCTGCCCTATTTTCGCACACCTAAATATATAAATAAATAAAAATTATCACTTCTATGAAGATATTGCTTACAATTTTTTCTCTCTCTGTCATAATTATCCTTTATAATAAATTTAAAATAAAATTTTGCTTAGACCTAGATCATTAAAAATACAAATAAATGTTATAAACCAAATATTGTATAGTAAATTGGATAAAATAAGTGGATAGATTATTTCTATTGAAATATGATTTAAAATTAATATATATCCAAAAATTCAAGATACATCGAAAAAATCTGTATTTTAATTTTAATTTACCACAATATGAGTATTCCCAAATATACACTTTAATAAATGAAACGAAAAAAGACCAAAATTTTATGAGAATGGAATTTGTTAAATATGATAACAGAAAAAAATAATTTTATCAACATAATATTTGGAATTTCTTTAAAAAATAATCATGAATTTATAACGAAAAAGTTTTAATGTCGAAAATATTTATAATAATAAAGGGAAAATAATAACTCAAATAGATAATGATTATCAATTATATAAAATAATAATAATTTTCCCGAAGAAATGATATTAAATTGTATTTCATTAGTGAATATACATTCTACAAGACAAAATTCCTCTATATAATATTGAAAAAAGCTCAATTAATTGTTTATCGATTAAATAAACCTCCTTGAAAAATGATAAAGTGAATTATATCTTTAATAAATCAATAAATGTTAAAAAATTGTGTGTAAAAATATAACCCGATGACTAAATCTAGATCAATCTCAGAAATTTGTAGAAATCAATATAATAATTCCGGGATTATACTTATTTATTGTAAAATATCTTTATATTGAAATGTTTATAGCATTTTATATTTGAGAAATTCTTTAAAAAGAGTGCACTTATAAACATAATGAGTTACAGAGTAAGAAATTTCATATATAATTTATAATACAGTAGATAAAATCTAGTATTTTTATTAATAAATAATGCATTAAAAATAAAATATATATATAATCATATTTTCTTTTCAATTACTCTAATAATAATTAAAACATTAAAATAATCGAATTAATACCTATCATATACAAAAAAGCGCTATATTTTTTTATTATGACTCATATTAGATACTCATATTAACTCATAATTCATTTCATATTAAATATTTATTAGTGTTTATCAATAACCAAGCATAAGCAAATATAAAATGTTAAAAAAAAAATAGATCTAATTTTTAATCTATTATATATAAAAATTTAAAATTAATGGGCTTGTTATTAAATTTTTATAATAAAGGTTTAATATTACAATAAGTACTAGCAATATTAAATATGGATATAAATAATTTTTTTCCTTCCTTCAAATGTTATAATTATTTAATATTTATATAATAAAATTAAACCTCTAAAATTTTATACCATATAGATGTTATCGGGATTTATTTTAAATTTCATCATTAAAAGAATAATCCCATATATAAGCTGTTTCTTTTGAGGATTTAGTGTGAAAAAGTATATTAACACCATTCTATTATATAAAATATATATATTAAAGGATATTTAAAACGCTTTTTTTACTTAAGGTCATATATTTAGCTATTAAAAGTTATTAAAAGTTATTAATATTTATAAACCGGAGGCAGAAAATAAATCTCTAGAGGATTAAGGTTTAGATTTTATTTTATTTCTTATATAATTAATTGATATGCACACGTTCAATTTTTATTTTTACAATTTTATCACCAGAATGTACGAGTTTTACCAAATTTAAATTTAAATAGATACTTAAATTTTAAAATTATTTAAGCTAAATAATTTAATTTTTGAAAAAATAATGCTACTTCAGCACAGATTGAGATTAAACTCGAAAGTTCGTGCTTCAAATCATATTCAACTACTTAAATCATAAAAATTTTTTAATTATTATATTTTTATATTCTATAAATATGTAAAATTAAAATCATACCACGCTATTGATATCGATTAATTAAAATATATAATAATTTATTCCGAGTTTAAGCCGCCTAAATAGTATAATGTATTTAATTTTTGACAATAAAAAAATTTTTATTTCTAATTGTATGAAATATTTCCTTAATTTTATTCAACAAATATTCGATTATTAATATACCAGATTAAACCAGGTGTTAAAATATATATCTTGATATTATAATACTGTAAATATAGGTATAAAAATCTAATAATTCTTAGTAAATTTAAATAGAGCTATTAATTTTTCATATATATTATATATTCCACGCTACTTAAAAGAGAAAGATAGAAATTTAACACACGATTCTAATAATTTTTTACACGCTGTTCATGAGAATTACAAGGTTTTTTCTCCATATAAAATTTAGAATTTTTATAGTTAATGGATTCATGCACTTACTTATATTAAATGAGTTATAATTTTTTTCATTTAATATGCGCTTATTTCTCTCTTGTTTTTAAATGAAATTTTTTTGTGCAGATTCGAATAGAAATATGGAATTTGTGTATAAAAGGGCTTATTTAATAAGCATTAAATAAATATTGGTGAGTTATTCAAATTTTAAACAAAATTTACTGATAACTATAAATTTCAATACTTAAATTATGTTAAACTAGTAAATATATATAACAATTATACATAACTAGTAACATGTACATTTAAAATTGTAATGAATATTATTATTTTTTTACTTTTAAATTGCTTAATCAAGTTTAATTTGTTATAAATATTAATTACTTTAATTTAATTTAGAAAAAAATTGAATGTAGGTTAGAATTAATAATAGAGCTGTATATTATTAATTTTAAACATATCTAGTTAAAAATTTAAAAATTTCTTATAGTTAAATAAAATAAATTCTAATTTTTTTTTTTAATTTCATAGTTTACTCTTCGTAATTTCAAAAAAAAAAAATTTCATTAAAGATACCTCAAAATATTCTCGATAGTTTTTAATCTGATAATATCTAAGTTTATTCAAGAATTTATATTGATAATATTATAAAGTTATTCATTATATTTACTTAAATCGATAATTATTTTACTATCATGCTAAAGGCTGTTATTTTCACGTTTCGTTATTTATGCTAAATATTGAATGTTCATTCTAAGAATATATTTATTTCTAAGAGCAAATATTTTACTATATATGATACTATAACTTTATCTGAATAACATCTTATTCAGACTCAGAGCAATTATTAACTTCGTGTGAGCAAACTTAATGAATTTTTTGATTTTGAGGTTATCTGAAGTTTTAGTAAATAATATTTATTTCTTGGCCTATTTGATAAAAATACTTTAATAATTGTTTAATCTAACTTATTTTTTAAATTTAATACATTTTCGAGGAGAGGGATCATAAATTTAAATTATACTACTATTCAACTTTACTTATTTTTTAAATTATATAAGAAAATTTTATCAAATGGATAATCTATTTAAGCCGAGATTTTTATCTAATACACATAGAAAATATATCTATTAATAAAAAAAGGTCATATTTTTGGAGGGTCTACCTGATGTGGTAGGCCTCCCGCTTCGGTACCCAGGCCGTGTATAGTATCATAGAGTATACTAACTGGCGATGTCTTCGGATTTTGATCCTACTCGTAGTTTGCACCCGGAGGAGACGGGGTGCGGGAAGGCAAGATCTTCCTTGGATACATAGAGGCTTAGTTCGGTTGGAGACTCTGGAGAAATAGTAGGGAGGATAAACTGAATACGCACAAGTGGCGTTAGTCCTTGGAGGATTTTTTTATTTTTTTGAATAAGGCTTGAAATATTTATTTTTAAAAGCGCTATGTATAGGATAAGTTACTCTACCGGTGATTGAACAGGTAGCAAAAGAAAAAAAATGGAATTTTAACCAAAAGAAATAAAAGCATGAAAAAGTACTGGAGCCAGATATCAGGGCCTCTCCACCTATAAATAGGCTTAGGAAATTATGAAAATAATAAATTAAGCTATTAAATTTTTTTTTTGTTTAGGGTGAGTTAAATATTGCCTGTCGATATCCAGGCGTCTATTGGGAAAATCCAAAAAGCTCTCTGGAATTCGCTGACACTATCGACTTAAAAAATTCTTAAATTTGGCATTTTTATTATATAATTTTCAATATATGCTTAGATTATATTTTTTTCAAACACCATGTTTCTTAGAATAAATTTTGACATTTTTAAATCAATTCTTTATGGGTTGAAAAAATAAATTATGGAAAAATCTTGCATAATTTTGGGGTTTTATTTATTTGAAATAAGGTTCGGTTCGTCTTGAATTCGTCAAAATTATGAATAATTTTAGAATGGTTTTAGAGAATTAATTCGTATTATATTAGATTCTAAACGATTTAGTTCATATTTTACACATTTTTTTAACGGATACATTAAATTAGAAATCTGATAATTTCTTTCGCTAAGAAAAGAGTTTTTACTTGCAAAATTATTCAATATTATGTGGTTTTATTTGAAGTGATATCTTTATAATCTTTTTAATGTTAATATAAAGAAATAAAGTAATTAATTAAGTAATTAATTAATAATGGATTACTGTTTACCTTAAAAATAGAGAATTTAACCCTTTATATATTTTTCTTTGCAAAAAAAAATCCGGGGTATCCATAACTGTATAATTTAAAATAGCTAATAAAAATAATAATGAAAATCAGAATTTAATCAAATTTTATACGACATCCATTAACACATGACATTAGTTAATATTTTAGTTTTTGAAACATTTTTATTACTACGCTCGCTTTCAGTAGTTTCAATTTTTTTTAAACATAAGCTGAATATATATTTACTTGTTATTAATTTGAATTCATTTATTAATTATAATGTATTTCAAACACTTATAGATATATAAATAATTCTGGAAGATGTTTATTCCTTGATTTAGAAATAATGGAATATATTTTGACTAAAGAAATCTTTACATTATTTATGTCAATTTTTATTTGCATAAAAAAAACTATTATTTATAAATATAAAAATTTTAAAGATTCAGATAGTAAATTTAATATCTAATTTATAAATACTAGTTTATATTAAAAAATTTTAAATTTAAAGAATATAAATTGACATTTTATAAATTCTTTTGAAATATTTCTATTTTCCTATAAATTTTGAATATACCAATTTTTTTTAAATAACAATTATTATTTCAAGACACGTATATATTAAAAAACATTATGATTTTATTCAAGTATAAAAATTAAAATTTTGAGTACCTAAAAAATTATTTTCCATTATAAAAACGAAAATTTTAATTTAATAGCATGCAAATAAATCAATAAAAATAATTATAAACAATCAAGTTTATTTAATATTATTAATGATATTTATAAAATTAAAGTCATAAATTTCACTATATTTAAAGACAACTGATCTATATCAAGTGATAAACTTTTAAACAGCCATCAAATTACTATATTTATTACTTTTGCAAAATAAAAAACAAATATTATAAACACAAATAAATAAAAAATAAAAGCGTTAATTATTAAAAATCGAATTATAACCAATCATCGAATGGAAAATTTTTTTTAAAAATATCGCTAGTCATAAATTAATTTTCATAAATATGTATGAGCTGAATTTAAAAGATGAGTTTGGCGATATCTAGTGGTAATAGATATATTTTTAAAGAATAAAACTATTTATTTTTCAAAATTGCTATTCTGGAAATTAGTTTAAAAATAAAAATATATTATATAAAACGAGATAAGTCTGGTGGAGTATTAGCTTAGATAGTCAAAGAATTGAGATAGTTCTATACTTATATATCAAAATAAACCTTTTTTGTAGTAATTTAGTTTAATTCATAAGGCCCAGAAATAAAGTTTATGTGGAATAATTTATAGAAATGAAGAAGTGAACTATTAACTGAGAATGTGTATGAAATATGTAGTTTTAATTTTATAAACTCGCACTTTTAATTTTTTTTCTCAGAGATTTTATTGACATGAATTAAAAATATTCAAAAAACCATTAAAAAACATTTAAAAGATAAAGAAATATTACAAAAATAATTATTCAACTGACGCCCCTCCACCGCTCTAGCAGCTCCATACCCACTGGGCATTGGTTCAAGGGGGCTGGTGAATCACTTATACTTTGCAGTATAGGTGTTCATGGCACGCGTATGCCGTTCAAAAATTTGGCTGATTCCAGCTCGAAGCTGGCTCAAAGATTGTTTAGACCCCCCCCCCC
>LSSN01000436.1:10610-32444 GCA_001970855.1 Smittium culicis
TGAAATTAGACAGTAAATTTTTTTCGTCAGAGCGGATCGGCGTCTGTATGAACCGGCCGATCTTCATTGTTCGGTGATTTCGCCACCGGCTGCAGCTCAGAAGTATGTGGTCGACAGTCTCAGGCACGCACATGTTGCAGCAGGGGCAAAAATTTTTAAATCTTTGGTCGACAATTTTCATGTTCGACAGGCGCTGGGCAGTCCGGAATGTGCCCATACGCATTTTTCCAATGTCCTGAAGGCCCAGCTTCAGGTCCGGATACATTTCTTGAAGGTCATGCCACTTGCCTTTTTTGCCGATTTTTCGATCGACTATAGTGATGATAGTCTGATTGTTTGAATCTTGAAAGCAAAAATTTTTTATCCACACGGCACTCCCGGCCACATGAGCATTCATTGGTGCCTTGATGAGGTCGGTGATCCAAGTTTTAGATTCCGGAAATTCGTGGTACGCACGCTCACGGGCTATGCTGGTGCGCATGTACACCGAGGTTATGATAAGTTCGTCTCTGACGCGCTCCATGACAGCTGATTTCCTGACATTGGCAACCAGTAGGATTGCTTTACGATTACTGGTTGATTGGGCTTTCATCTGGCTTCGCTAATGTTATTGCTTATTACTTTATTCAAATTTCTAGTTTTAGAATTATTAAGTGGTTAAATATAAATGCTATTTTTTTATATTGGTTTTAACTGGAATTTTATTCCTTTTATTTATTTTTTATGACCTTTATAAGTTTATAGACAAATTGAAATTTAAAGCAATCAAAGCTACTTTAATACATTTTGTACTCATACTTTGTGTGTGAATACGCTTTACTGGCAATATATGTTAGTAGAATAATATTAAATTATAAAACAGGCTACTATTATTATAAGGCAGTATATTTAATTAAATAATACGATATTATATAAACAAAAATATAGTGTTAATATAAACACGGAGGCAGTCATTATTTGGGAACAGGTTGCATACTTTTTTATTCAACTATAACGCACGTGTTTGTTATTTCTGAACTTATTACGTGCGTGTTTCGAAAAATATAATAAATGATATTTTTACACTTTAATAACTAGACTAAACATATTTATTTTGTTCGATGAATTCCTTTTTAAACAGATCAAGATGTAATAATGAATCTGCTGGTTTTAAATCTAGTATACGTTTTTTAAAAATTATTTGAATTTCAAGACTATTAAAATCTGAGCAATTAAATCTGAGCAATTAAATGGCCAAAAACTCTTCCCCTAAATAAGATACGCAAGTAATGATTGGTAGAAAACAAAAAGCGGTAAATATATTTTTTAACTCAGGTAAACTAGATGAAGTAATTGTAGATTATTGGAAAAAGATCAAGAGATTCTCAGTTGGTATTATTAATCTATTGTTTCAAATCAAATTACTTATTGCCCGACAACTCAAATCGAATTCGAATATATCAAGAAAAAGCGGTAAATTTGTCTAATTTTTTTTATCTATTAAATATATTAAAAAAATGTTCTATGACCTGTTATAATTTTTAGTCTAGATAAAGATGTACACTTTTGAAGGATATCTAAATGATGTTATTATTGCGTTTGGCGATTCGATCACACAGTTTGGCCAAAATCCAGAGTTGAATGGGTGGGTGTCACAATTGGGCAATTTGTATATACGAAGACTTGACGTTTTGAATCGAGGATTTTCAGGGTATAACACAATATCGGGAGGAGTTATTTTTCCAAGACTCTTTCCAACAACAAGTGATAAGGTGACACCATCAAAGGCCAGATTCCCAGAAACCGAAGTTTATAACTCAGCAGAAGAGCTAGCAGTGCGAGCAGACCAGGAATTTGGATTTGGAAAAAAATTAGAATCAAAAATCAAGTTGGTTATTATATTTCTCGGAGCTAACGATTCTTGCTATGCAGGATTTCAGCAACACGTGCCTTTGGAAGAATTTAAAAGAAATATTGAGAGAATGATAACACTGCTTAGAGATCCAAACTCAGAGAAGTATAGTCCTGGGACTAATATTGTTTTAATCACACCTCCGCCCATCTCAGAAGTTATGTGGGAAAAAACCTTGGCAGGAGTAGGAGTGTACGAAGTAAGTAGATCAAACGTGTCAGTAAAAGAGTATGCAAACGCAGTAGTAGAAGTCGGAAAGAAGTTTGGCGTTCCAGCAATTGACACGTGGACAGCTTTTATGGACGAAATCAAGGCAATGAGAGAGGAAAAGTTCAAATCAGCTAAACTAGACGATTTGCGGGCACAAAGTTACTCTGACGCGTCGTATGGGTTCGATGAACTTTTGATTGACGGGCTCCATCTCACCAAAAGAGGGAATGATAAAGTGTTTAAAATGCTGACAAATTTAATAGACGAACAGATCCCCGAGCTTAGATGTGACAACATCGGTGAGCTCATGCCTGAATGGAAAGCACTTTTTCCAGTGGCAAAATAGACTTTAATGCCATAACACATACACAATAATCGCAATTTTAATCTAATTTAATGTACTCCAAATATTTTTTTATTTAATTGAATAGCTCATCTATTTATCGTAATAACACCATTTTATATTTCCATAAAAACTAGCCACATAAGACTTAACTGATAAAGTTAAGCTATGGGAATTATAGTGCATTCTGGCACATTAAAGTGAAGCAGGATATAACCTTTTGTCAATAAGACTGTTATTTTTGGATTACAGTAATAATTTGCAAAAACTGGTCATAATCTCAAAGCCCTAAGATCATCTAGGTATGGAATTGGCTGATTTTTGACTCATATTTATATTTTAAATGACAACAAAAAGCATACTAATTTCAACTAATACATTAAAAGTAGAAAAAAAGGTATTGGTACGATTTTATTCGATTTATTATGTTTTTGCGTTAGTAGTAATATATCATACTATGAGATAGTATGGTATTATTGAGCCAACAGATCCACTCCATATACGATTTGTATTTGGTCAAAAACTGATTATAGATTGGTAGTAAATTATCATGAAATAAATGGACCGATAAGTATAGCTGGTTGGCATAATTGAATTAATCAGATTTAATAGTATTTCTGCTAATGTAAAATATTATTTAAAGGTATCAGAATAATTAGTGGCAGGTAAACGAATCTGTCTAATAAATTTCAAACAAAAAGGTATATTGATGTGATTTAATATCGTCAAATGATTTCCTTTAATGGTATTGTTAAGTTTCATAGCTGCGCTACTATATAATAGAATGTCGAAAGAGACATGTTTATCAAGTCAATCGTTGGTATGCAGTTATTTATTAACACGCATACCATGAATTATTATACTTTAGCTACCCATAAAATTGAGTACCACAATTAAGAATATTGAGGCGGTACCGAGGTTATAGCTATATTGGAACTAGCCTTGTACAATAGTATATAATATGAAAGTTGAATTTTATTCAGTTAGTATAAGATATTACCGAAACTTAGCCATTTAATTGGAGTAATAAGCAATCATGAAGTGAGGCGTAATATTTTTGTTGCTTTTATCATAATAATTTACTTGATTATAAGTTATCTGACGTTAAGAATTCAGTATTAAGCCTTACTCATTCAAAATGAGCGATATGATTAAACCAATGATGACTCAGTGTGAAAATTTGCTGAATCATAGTGGCAATTTAGGTTAAAGACTTGGTATGCTAGCTCGGATAAATAATTTTTTTTTTACCATTTTCTCCTTAGTAATATTTGCTTCAGCCAGTGATACAATAATAAATTTTATAGTTTTACCTATAAAATATTTTTTTATCTTAATATACTCCGCAAACTAGCCTGAAGCGGATTAGTTTTTTATTTTTATCCATAATGTTGCTATCCAAGAAGTTTTATGTTTAGTTTAAATTCCGCGCAATTTCCTTTTATGGATAATACGATTGATATTACTAGTGCTGCGTGTCTTTATTTTTATTGGCGTTTATACCTAAGAAAGAAATCATTTATCCATAAGTATAGATTTTAGAAGAAATATTGGTGCATTTTAAAACCATATTAAATAATCAGAATAAACGCTGTCTGTTAGTCATGGGGCCAAATCTCATTAATGATGCTTATTACTCAACATGTACAGTCACAGTTGAAAATTCATTGTGTCCATCATTAAATTACTTTATTTTATAAAATGCGAAAAGTTTATTAGACAATACTCATGAATATGGATAAATTGTGATGTATCATTTAGCGCATAAAAATCAAATTATCACAATAGTTTTGGCATTTATGACTAACGCCACTTTCGCATTTGGAAAAATTTGAAAAATCGCATATAGTTATCCCTTTCCCGTCCAACACTCTTTAAAAAAAGCGAATTTATTGATTCGATAGCCATTCATAAGTTTCATTATTATTTGCTTATATTGTGAATTATACCAATACTTCTTAAGGCCTCGGAATTAATTGGTTTTTATTGAACGCGGTTGGCTATATTTGGTCAACCAAAAATAGTCTACTGCGCGGGAAAGGGTTATACACTACGAGAGTAAATCAGTATAAAGTATAAACATTGACCAGAATTAAAATGATAAAATACGCGTTTGTACAAATTTAAATTTTGCTACAAAACTTGCATATTTTTTGAATTGATAAACTTTATAAGTCTGCTTTTTATTATTCATATAGAATTAGCTTCAAAATAGGTATAGTTTTAAATAATATGATCTATTATTAACAAATGGAGATGAAAACACAATATCAATTACAAAGTAAAATCATTTTTTAAATAATAGAAATCAGAACACCAATAAATGTTAAAAATTTAAATGGATTTTATCAAACTATTTTTTAATCGTCATTGATTTCAAAATGATATGATATTGAAACAAGTATTGTGTTCAAAAATTTCTACACTTACACCATTTTTTATAAATTATAAATATGTAGCAGCTTTATTCTGCTCTATAGCTTTAAAGAGTTTATATTGTGTACCATTAGTCTTATTACCCTTCACTACGAAATATTCTTGAATAATCATGCATTTAATAAGAATTCTATTTTACCAGATATTCAATCTTGGTTTTATTTCCAAAAAAGTAAAGTATGATTTTTAAATGCAATTGTAGTCTATCTGAAATGATCGAAGGGTTTTTATATGGAAATTCTTTTAGAAGAGCGGTGCATTTTCTATTACTTTTTCCTGCGCTATAAATTTTTTTGGGGGTTTAATTTCAATTAGCTTAATTATCAAATGGATTAACAGCTTAGTCAATAAAGCCTTCTAATTATTGTCTACAAATAATAACCGAAGGTAAAAAGTTACTCTCATCTTAACCCTATCACGAGCTGTATACTTTTTTTGATCCTCTAAAAATAAACAGTTTTGTTCAATTAAAATATTTTATTTCTGAGGCCTTAAGATAAATTACTTTTTTTTAACATAACAGCAGATAATAAAATTTATTAGCAAATCATAAGCGAATCGAGAAATAGATTTTTTTAAAGAGTGTTGGACAGGAAAGGTTTAAGAATCTCTCGTATATGGGAGATTATTTCGAAGAGCGGAACTTTTCATACTAAAAACTTATTACTTTGCAGCATTACTTTTACTTTTAATTCTTGCTAGAATATAAAATCGAATGAGTATTATTATTTAACCAATACTTTTGACTAATTCATAATAGCAAATAGAAATTCTAAGAAAAAAAGTTCCGCATACATCTAAGGATATCCCATATATGTAAATTTCGCAATAACTAGATTTAACCTATCTTATAACATCCAAAGTTATATTCTGTTAATCATAGAAACTTGCTTAAAAATCCACGTATATTATGAGGTGATAGTCTATAACTTTTGTGCAATTTATAGTACTCTTATAACTGAAAATAATTCAATAGAAAAAAATTTAAATGTAAAAAAATTTCAAGAATAATGTTTTTTGTTTCCTACAAAAAGAAAATGGAGTGATACTATAAAAAGGAAAATCATGTCTATTTCCTGCAAAATAATTCTGTCAAAAAAATGAGAATTAAAAGAGTCACCTGAAAATTCATAAAGAAAATAACATCTTTTGTTTGTAAATCTAGTCTAGTTAATGTAAATATTTCTCAATAAGTACTATTTCAAACTTCATATTTAAAAAGGAAATTTTATTTGTAATCCATTGCATTTCCACTTATAAATATATATTGAAAATAATAGCTTTGAATTGTGGTAGTATTTAGCTCGAATTTAGTCTGAACAAAATTATTATTCTTTTGAAGTAGCTTAAATTTTAATTCGAACTTTTAAACAGTCTATCTAATTTACTGTGTATGTATAGGTTATTTTCTATCCAAAAGAAATAATTCAAGTTAGTATAGATTTAGATTGAATTTTTAGTAGTCTTAAGTATAAAAACTTGAGTAGTGTGTAATTTAAGAAACTCAATCTTGCCAAAAAATATCGAATGATATAAAATTATTATGTTATCGAGATAGAATTTACTTTTACAAAAGTAGATATAGAATCTCAAGCCCAAATAAATTTCATTTAACTGTTGTTTATGATTTATGATTTAATGACGATGATCTTAATAATAAATCGAAATGGATTTTTTTTAAATTTCGAATTTCGCTTTAAATACCTAAAAAGAAATACTCAAAGAATTTCCTTGGAAGAAAATTAGCTATTTTACACGTATTCGCTTAATATACAATAATAACAACGAGAGACTATTCTATAATCCCATTCCTGAATTTTTGTTGAATTTTTGTATAATTATAGTCATCGTCACAGATATAATCTGTTAGTAAAATATTTATAAGTTTATAAGGGAGCGGGTCGGCTTACTAAATTTTTTAAGAAATTAATGGTGTCAATGTATGAATTTATAAGCAATGTTTTAAGATTAGCTAAAATAGAATAAATTATAATTAATAAATCTTGCAATCCAGCTGTCATAGATTTAAGGGATACTCTTTAACTTTCTATTATATAATATCGATTTCTATTTAAATATATTTATAAAAAAGATTAATAATAAAGTAATACACGGTATTCAATTTTAGCTGACTATCCTAGTGTCTCTAATACTAACTTTTCTTAGATCATGTCACTTCAGTGGCTACAGATGTATTCTGAAGTGTTAGGAAATGATCCATATTATTTTGTAAAGTTGTGGTGTTTATTTACTAGTGTTAACTAAACGTTCATTTGACAAGATTCGGAAAAAAAAGTTTTCTAGGCTTTCAAATCTAATATATACGTATTACTATTTTGTTAATACTGTCAAATTATCAGTTCCGGATTACAAAAACCTGTATTTTTACTTACATCCGCTAATAAAACTACAATGTGAAAGCATACATGAGTTTTACCATACGGATAAAACTTTTTTTTTGATTTTGTAGAGCTGGAATAATTTTTATTTTTAGAATGCACAATATTTCAAATCCGGGGTTTGTGTTTTATAAAAATACGCATTTTCCATTAATAACTCGGCTCGGATAAAAGTTATAGAAAAAAATATAGAAATTTTTCTATAATACAAATTTTACGCAAAGTTAAAAAATGAGACATAAATGCCAAAAAAACGAATCTTATTTAGCACACAGGCTGTATCAAGCGATACGCTGGACTGATTCGAGCAATTTGATTAGTATTCACGGGCGGCCTAATTGAATGATGCATCAATTGACGATCAATGGACTTTCTGCAATAGGGAAAAAGAATAACTGAACGATGCTCTGGTCGCCGCGAATCAATAAGTTTTAACTCCAATTTCCTTTATTAGCAATAGATTTTCCAAAAATCAATTAGTGCTATTTGAACTTTGCTAGTCCAAGACTAAAAGAAGATCTGAAAGAAATCCAAAATGAAAGAAATTGGTGTCAAGTCATTTCTCAGCTTATACAAAAAGGATAGATGATAAAGCTTATACGAAAAATTTATTGGGCAGAGTATAAAGGCAGACTTACAATGGACATGATTAATCTTATGCATAATTAATGTACACGGAATTGTTCAAAAGTAGATATGGAAATTTTAAGATGACATGTACTAATCAAATATTAATAATCTAGCCAGTAATAATCATTATCGTAAAGAGATTATAGTTGTATTTTTAATTTCTTCAAACTAAACGAGTAATTCAAATGTGAGGTAGCCTATAAGATATTTCCAACCTTAGGTTTCAAAAATTATTGGACGTGCCAGTATTTACAAATACTATTACAAAGAGCGATAAAAAGTGCAGGTCTTATTTTGGGATAATGAAATGCAAGTTCTACTAGTAAAAGCTTGGTTTAAATGTATTGTTCCAAATAGGAAACAAATATAAAAAAAATGTCAATTCACCAAAATAGTACAAATATTGCATTTAATCAATCTACTTTTATATTATTCCCAATAATTAAATCAAGGGTTCTGAAATATAACTAGCTGTAAATTTAGCTTTATTTTGCTTTTTGATTTTGATTTTGATTATTTTACATTTATGTTTATTATTTTTTTTTTGCAAAGATAGATCAATTTGCGATAGCATGCGCCAGAAAATAGCTATATTCCCGAGCGAGTTTATCACAATTAGAAAAGAAAAAGGGTTATTTCAAAATCGTTGAATTTAATTGTTAAAAAATGTATATATAAGAGGCTTTTGATCATAATTTTTAAAAAGTTGAAAACAACTTTATCAGGCACTCACAATTCCTTTTATGTTATTTACTCTTTGACGCCGCTATATATCCCTCTAGGTTTATATAATAACATATACCAGTACACGACATAAAATAATATCTGAATTGAATAAAAATCACAATAGACATAACCATTAGCGCATATTATTTCATCACATACAAAGCATAACAATAATTATAGCTCTCAGGATTTAGTTCAATATCACTTTTTTCGAAATTATTAGCTGCTGCTTTATAATAAAATTAATCTTCCTTACACATCTTTATCGATTGAGTTTCTATCTTCAGGATGCTGTTAAGTATTAAAAATGTTCTTATGGACCGAGACTACCCGACGATAGAAAAACCAAAGTCTATTGACTATGAATATCCACAATGAGATATTCGTCAGAAAACGACAAAAGCCATCTACCATCAACCAAAATTCATCGAAAAATTTTAACCCTCCAAAAATCTACCAAACTTGTATATATAAACCATACCTTATTTTATCCCTTCCTTTAGTAACTGTATCAATTTTATAAAATAATTTTATTTTAACGATTAAATATCACTATTATTTTTTAATTATAGTAATAAATTCATTTTATTTTTACTGTAAAAATTATAACTTTATCAATACATTAAGTGTTTTTTTGATTTGAAATGAGCTAATTGATTACAAGAAATATTTTTATTTTTAGCTACAAGATATCAATATATATATAATCTATTGAGTCAACTTTAATTTAGATCGTTTCTATCTGAGGGAAGTTGAATAAAGTAAATGCTGAATCTATTAACCCTGAAGAAGCAAAAAGTTGGTAAAAAAAACTCCAGAAATAAATTAAATATTGTACAACTTATTTTCGTAGTCGAAATTGGACATGGAATTTTTTTATTAGACAAGCTGGACATATTTTATTTCTAATAAATTGCGGTATAGTTTTAAGGAATACTTACCTATTTGTTGGTCTGTGTAGCCATTGTAAGACTTGGAGGAGTTTTTTTATACTCATGTGATGTTTGTCAAACTAGCAATTAGATCTTCGGTGATTGTTGGGGCATTATAGATACTTGTGCTTGTGCTTGTGTAATAAAATTCAAAACGCTTATAAAGAAATACAATGATTTTAATTAGTTTGACAATAAACTAAATATTTTCGACGAGTAAACTTTTTTGAAGAATTTAATGTTAATTGATTCTCTCTATACCGACAAATAATTGGCCATAGCTTGTGCGAGATCCTTTTAAATGTGGAACTTTTTTATCAGTCTACTTCATTTTTCAATAATAGCTCATTATTACCATTGGTTTTTAAATATTTACAGCGTATAAATACGAAAAACTAAGCATAGATAATAATGAGCTGTAAGAGAATTAGTAATATCATAGTATAGGTTATATTGAAGCATATTTTGTTTGTGTAAACAAACCAGAAAACTAAAATCAATTTCAAACAATTAACTTTGAATATTTTGGGAAATTATTTGATTTTCCCCATTTTTTATTTCCCCAACTAAAACGATAGGGGTTCAGGTTGGTTGAAAAATCAATAATAGTTTCTGACGAATAAGCTTTATAGTCGACACACTCCCCTTCAAATTGTTTGATTAATCAGAATTTAGCTACAGGTATAATAAACGGTTACTTTTTTGTCAATTTAATTATAAGCTTATAAAATCCACCAAAATAATAATAAAATCCGTTTAAAAAAAAAAAAATTATAAAATCCACCGTATGCAAATCATCAACTTTAATACTCGCAAAAAAAAAAAATAATAAAAAAGAGCCCATCAATTATTCACAAGGCTTGTAATAAACTTTTTTAGAAAAGGTAATAAATGCGAACCGAAGCTTACAATCTTTGAAGTCAGCGAATGATCAAGTATTAAGGCTTTGTTTTAAAATTTTTGGCCAATAATCATCAGCTCAATACAATAAGGCATCTGTAAGTAACCTATTCATGATCTACTCTATTTTTACGCGTTTTGAGCAGTTTTATATAAACTTTAATGACTAAATTTCAACAAGAATTGTTGTTACCAGTGGATACCTGGCTATACACGCAGTTAACTCTGCATTAAATTTCCATCTATGGATGTAATGTAATACAACAAGATCAAGCGCATTATCGTCAAAACTGATGTCTATTGGATATTTCCAATTTGACTATATAATTGGCGAAAAAGCGACCAAAATGCAAAGTAATTAGCTGTAACATTTGTTTCCTTTCACAGCGCTTTTAACCACTCTCATTCTAAAATGTCAAAATTGCTGTATAAAACTTCAAAAGTGCGATTAATACCTACTTCCCCAGAACTTGGCACGTACAGACTTCTATCTCGTCTCATATCTAATACTAGCCATATACACTGCTTTTCGACAAAAAATTCCTACCCTAATTCCAATAAATCAATCGGCAGTGTTTCCAGATTAAAAATCAAATATAATTTGCCTACCAACCATTTAGGCTTACTTGATACCAGCAAAAAGCTACCTCCTTCTCCCTCATATATAGATAGAGTAAATGACAGGAACGCCAGACGCGAAAAAACTCAGCACAATAGATTTGTTAGATTCTCGACAGAAGATCCATCTATTCTCGATCTAAGCTCAAAAGTACTCGCAAATCCCTTTGGTAACTCTAATAAACGACATTTGTAGTATATTTAGCCTATTTTTATACTAATTTGATTTATTATTTTTCAGCTAAACTATTCACGTCTGGATTACGGTTATGTACATATACTTTGAAGGTTTACCCCAGAGGTTTGTATTTATATGTTTTTCTATTCACAATATTTGCAATTTACAATTTACATCTTTACTGCATACTTCATTAGATTTGATGCTAAGAATAAGAAGTTCGCTTTCAGAATACCCTGATTTGAGAAAAAAGATATTTTTAAACCGTGTATTAGTTATAGATGAGACTAGGAAAAGCACGAGGTATAGAGGAAAGTCCACATACATATTATGCAGATCTTCAGTACTAGCAGCGTACATTACAGAAAACAAAGCCCGAATACAAAATACAATAGGAAAAATACGCGTAGATATTCTTGAGCACATCCAAAAACTGTTGAAAATTAGAGTTTTAACCGAGTTCTCAATTTTGTTGACTGAAAATTTGTCGCTGAATACAAATGGTGAAACTAAGCTTCTAAATAATGCTAACACAATCGATATTGTATCGGAATGCTATACTAGCCTAGAAAATTTAGAGAATAGCAACATAACTAAATCCCAAAAGCTTTTTGTTTTCAACGGAATTGATTCTGAATTCCTTGAAAGAATGAAAGAGTTTAGCCATTTAGAAATTCCTAGTTTTTTCAATAACCCAAATGCACTTAACGATGAATTAATGTTAGATATTTATAATTCTTTGCCTCATGACAATTTTGATCTAATATATAACTCGGAATCTAAACAATCTAACAAGAGCAGTAATAATGATTGTTATATGACTCAAGATAAACTTACACTTAACACTGTGAACTGTTCTTTTTCAGAAACAAACCAGATAATTACATCAAGCTTTAATGCGATTGATGTGGATAAAACCTTTGGAACTGGATCTGCAAAAATAGCATTGTTTTGCATTATGTCTAAAATTATCGCTGCTCAAAATATCAATATTGATAACCACCTCAAAAACAATAGTTCGATAACTCTTGCTATAAACCAAACACAAATCACTAGAGATATTTTTATTCAGCTTTTCAAATTAGATAACTACTGTAATTGAGTTTTTTTTTTTTTAAACTAAATTCTGGCTAATCTAGAAAACCTTAAAGCCATTTCTTTTAATTTTTAAACACGTAGATAAATCTTGCAAGTAGTAATAATTTAAAGATCTTAACAGTTTAATTCAGCGTTATCTTTTTTATAATTTGACTTCTTTACTGCTCATTAAGCACATATTCAGCTAGTCTAGTCGTTTATAGTAGCTAACAAAGTAGGAATTCATTAATGATAAAATATAGATACAAAAACTATGGCTTCAAAACAAATATAAATTATTTTACAACTTGCTAAGGGCCTTACTGCCATCACAGACGGGTTCGCATTTGTACAAAGCGATAAGATATCTATTTGTTGATAGATTTTGTTTAATTATGTTAATCAACAAGACTAGTAATTAAAGAAGTGGAGATAGTTAGCAGCGAGACGAGTTTTTTAGTGGCACAAACCAAATAAAATAGAAATCATCTACTATTTAACAAGAAATCCTATTGTATTATAAATATTGTGTCGCTTGTGTAAACCGAAACGCATAACCTTAAAAATGGTAATAGAAAATTGTAAATTAGGCAGAATATTATTTATTTATTTATTTATTTGATGTACGAATTAAATAAATCAAAGTTACAAAATCAATGAAAATCAAACTAACGGCAAAAATATTCTATCTATATAAGAGCTAATCGGCATAATCCTTGATGCTTTTAACTTTTAGCTGTTAAAGGGAGTCAATTTTTTATTTATAATGTTGATAATATTCAAACACACTTTATGAGTTATATAGTGCTTTTACTGCTGAGCTTTAGATAATAGACTTTATGTTATCAAGTAAGCTCAAAGCTAAAAATGTTTTATATGTGTTTAAATTATTATCCATTGATTCGAAAAAATTAAATAAAAATCATAATCTTTCTTAATGAATCAAAGGAGTAGTATTTTTTTAGTGCAATAAGTTTATACATAACATTTTGAAATAGTATTAACATTAGTTTATATGAACCATATTAACTTTTGTATCCTAAATTACCATCCGAAAAAATCTAATTTGACGTAAAATATATTTTAATATTTAAATACAATTTTTCTAATTTCAAAGAGATAAAACTTTATGCTTTTTAGTAAAAAAACAATTCAAAAGCATTATATAACTTGAAATAAGCACTTTTGATCTAAATACAAAATCTAGAACACCATTATTTGTAAATGAGCGAATTCTTCAGCCATACTTAGCTCCATGACTATTTTTGACCAGGAACGTTGATAAAACTGCTTTTTGCCTTGGCTATCATCAAACCCCACGTATTAGCTCCATCGAATCAGCTCATTTGAGTATCTTCAGCAGATCCTCAAATGCATAGATAATCAAAAAATATATTGCATTTAGATATATCTGTGCTGTAAATCTATTTACGGATATACTATTTCTGCCCAAGGCTTTATAAATCCACAATTTCAAGTCATTTGACTTATACCTTTGATAAGTCTTTTGGCTTCTATCAAGTTCCTCGTAATGCACTAATTATTAAATACAATCAAATGGAATATTCCTTTGTTTCGCTTTTCTGCCATTATTGCCTATAAATAATTAATACATTGTAAATTAGTAGTTTTTGGAAATCGCAAATCTATTCATTTTAGGGAATAAAGTTACATAATTTGATGTTTTTAAGGTATTCAATCGGTCGCAGTTGTTTTTTTCTAAAACTGATCCCATCCAAGATTATTCATAGCTTTGCTATACTATTTTTTGTTTATCACAAAAAATTGCCAAAGGTAATTATATATTTTTTGGATGAAAAGAATTATTATCTTGGTAGCTAAAAAAAAAAAACCTGTTTCTGCTACTGTTTTTATTTTTGTTTTTTTTTATAAACAGTTTGTGCTATTATGTATTAGCAGAGTCTTTCTAATTCACATTTGTGTCAAAGAATCTTTAATTTAGCCACATTTCTTATTTAAACACTATGTATGTTATCGTTGTATAAAAAAAATGAAAATAAAAATTTTTTGGTATCTATTATCAACAATATATTAAGATTGTGATATCTAAAAAAAAACATGCTGCGCCACAAAATGATAAAAAAGGTATATTCTAGCAAATTACACCATATCATTCCCTTCTAATTTAACATGGTAACATCTAATGTATGTATATGTTTTTTTTCTTAGAATACATGTATATAGAAATTAATATTATGTATTACGAATAATTTTATAATTAATTATGCTGATACATTTGAGCATTGATTTAAAAATACATTTTCATCATATAACAATAGCGCAGTTTATATAATTATAAGTAGAAAAGTAAATAATCTTTGGATTTTTTTATATTTATGAAATTTAGAAATGATAATAAAATAATCAATCTATTTTTAGTACTTTTCGCAAGATTTCGATTTTTTCAAAATTAATTATTTCATATTAGATGAAAAACCTAAAAAAAATAATCTACCAATTTAAATACCAGTCTCTTTATTCATAAAATACTCTTAAACCTAGCTCATATCCTTTCTTTTTATATGCAACAAAAATTGTAAAAAAATTTTATTCAATGAAATACTTTTTCAATAAATTTTTCTTTGTTAGAAACTTTTGTGTAAGAGAATAAAAAGAAAATAATTTTACATTTTCAAATATCAGATCTAATTAATAACCTCTTAAAAATAGCCTTAGATTATAAAATTAAATAATAATAAAATTTTTTACATTTAACTGATACTATTTTTATATAAATATCAGTTTTAGCTCAAAAAAACACTATTTTTTATAATTTATTACTTCTTTTTCGATTAATATATACAAATACATATTAATATACTTTAGCTGAAGCCCTTTCATATTTAGACTAATTCTATGTGAAAAATAATATTATATTAATTCAGTTTTAAGAATAAATTATAGTTTCAATATTAATCGTTTTAATTAACAGCTAATTTAATCATCCTCAGAAGCTATGGACATTTCGATTAGTGAGGGTAAGAGCTATCCACATACCCATCTCCTAGTTCAAGCTTTTGTAAAGTAATAAATAAACTATTATTATAATTTTTTATTTTTTTAATTCGCTTTATACTATTCTAATATAATTATATAAATTGAGGTTTATTGTTTTTTGTTTATCATTTCATGTTAGTAAACATATGGCTCAGCCGAATTATCAAGGACTTTTGGTAACTTTTTATCAACATAATTTTGAAATGCATCTTAAATAGTAACTCAATAGCAATAACTTATACCCATTTAAATTTTTTATTGCTAAAAGTTTTTTTTAAACTTATTATTTAAATTTTTGGATTTAATATCGATTTTGGTGCAAGTAAATTCATTATTATTTGCGTTTTTAAGTATATGGCTATTTTATTCATTGATTTATATTTAACTAATGTGGTTGTTTTTGCTTTCTCTATATATTATTGAAATCAATTCGTATTTTAGTTAGTAGTTGATTAAAATTTGGTAATTATTGACTAAAATATTTGGTACAATTTATAATGCTTTAAAAATATAATTTACCATTTTTAATGTAGCTATAGTAAAAAATTAATTTCAAAAACTTATTATTTCCACGTAGATATATTAGATACCTTAAACTATAAGTATAAATCAAATATTTTGTTTTGTTTTACTTATTTCTAAGAAGAATGATTAACAAAGTAAAAATAGTTTAATAAATTTATGTGGTAGTGATTGATGACCCCTTTGATTTCAATTACAAATAGGAAACCTTCCTTTGTGTTTATTTTCGAATATATTCATCATAAAATAATAAATTAACCATTTATAAGCGTTTACAAAGAAATTTATGAAAAAATTTTACTAAAAAATAAAATCTATGTTTTGAATAAATATTAATTATATTGTAATAAATCGAGTATTTAAGGAATCTGCATTATAAATAAAAGAATGAAATAGGAAAAGAATTCACAAAAACTCAGAGATGGCATGGAGAAAAAAGCATTGAAATAAGAAACAAGAAAATAAAGCATGGAAGGACAGGAATAAAAGTCGACGCTGTTAATTCAATCTAAATTCTCTCATCATTTAATTATTTTATATTTTTATTAAAAAACGATTATAATTTTTAACAGAATAAATCAAAAACATTTAACCTCAAATAATAATCTTATATCTACATAAGTCGATTAATTAACAGTTGAAAGCGTGGCTAAATAATTTGACTCAACATGAGCCCCCAAATAACAAAATAAAGAACCCGAGGCAGCCCCAACACCTCAACATAAATATATCTTTTTTTTTTTAATAAGTTGGGATTATTAACATAATGTAAAAATGTGTAATAATCTAGTAAAAAATATTAAATACGCTAGATAAAAAAAAAGCAAATGAAAATACCCCTTCCGTTGCGCTAACAGCTCCATAATCTTTTGTCTTTGACTTATAAGTGTTTATTTAGCTAATACATTTTAGTTTACTGATATATTCTTCCAATATGATTTAACCAAAAATATGTGGAATAAATTAAATTAAAGATATTTTATATTTCGCCATACTATGGCACTGTTTAAATAGCCCTAATCGAGTTAATTATACTTAATATTACAACATGTTGTATCAAGCTATATCACTTAATAAAGCAGACATATCCAGAAGAAACATAGAAAAGGAAGTGTAGCTTTTCCCAACAATCGGCAAATATAAGAATAGCTATTTTTATTTACTTCAAATTAATCTTCAAATTTAAATAACTAGAATTTTTTTTGTATTTTATCATTTTTTCTATGTTAGATTTAATAGTATAGCTTGAAATTTATTAATTAAATATGATTTTTTGCATTTGTGTCTTACTTTATTTAGCGCTGATAATAAATTGTAACTAAATTTATTTGGCTTCAATATATATAGTGGATTTATATTTGGAGCAGATAACTATTGTACTATAACGCGTTTAAATCCGTGAATTTTATTGTGTAACATCATTTAAGTAATTCTGGGTCTTAAATAAACAATCGCAAACCTAATAAAGGATCGAGTAAATGCCAAATATGGAAGATTATTTTGAGTAGTGGAACTTTTTCTAATTAATTTTTTCAGTTTTCATATTTTCTTTTATTTTCAAAACATATTAGAATTTATCATTGAATAAATAACCTAATACAGCCAATAGCTTTATCCTAATAAATAAGTAAATAGAATTTTCAAGAGCAAAAGTTCTGCTTCTCGTAAGATTGTCTCTTGAAAAAACGCTTCTTATTGAAATATATAAATTAAAGATTATTCTCATAAAATATCACACTTGTTAATCTGGATTTAAAATTACATTCCTAGAAATAATAATGTACAATCTACAAACAAAAGATTCGAAAGGGCTTGATTTTGTTCAGGTAATTTATTTATATTAAATTTATAATTGTCAACATCTTTACGAAAATAAACATTTTTATTCTTTTTAAAGGTAAAGAACGAACTTTCAAGATACACAGACTTCGATTTATCAAAAATAGAAAAAAATGAACTGAATTGCGAAATACTTTTCACAATATACAAAATATCATTGATTTTTAACGAGATAAATGCTTTGATTCGATCTGTTACAAAAAATGAATCAAAGATGTTTTATGCCGCAAGTAATTCATAATATAAATTTGAGTATAATTAAATATAATCTTTTTAATCCTTATTATTCTGCAAAGCATATGCTTACTTTAAAGAATTAAATTGATTTATCGGCTATAGATTTAGAATTGGAATCTTTTCTTCAACTATTTGGAAACTACGCAAAATTAAATCAACTTTCTTTTTCGAAAGATTTAAATTCTCTTTCAGAGATATCATTCAATCTAGGAATCAATCAAATTCGACTTGGACCTATTGTATCTGCAATTAATTCAGTAAATTTTGAAAACTATAATGATTTGAATGATATAGATCAAGTTCAAGAAAGGATATCGTATTTAAAGCGTAATTTGGAATCTTCTTCGAAACGAATTAATCAATATAAAAAGTAATCTTATTTCCCATACCAAGAGCAAACAATTTAAGCCATTATAACTACAATTTTAGAATTTAATTTTATTTAGAATCATTTCCAAAAAGAAAACTTTTAACTCTGAATTTCAGAATAAAATTTATGAATTAAGCAAAGGATCCAAAATGCTAAATAAAAGGTCTAGCGAATACCGAAATAGACTAGAAAAGGTTTCCTGTGGTTTTTTTACACCCCCATATTTTTGATTTATTTTAAAATTATAATCATTTTGATTGTTTTAATAGGTTATGAATTATTTTGATTCAGAAGGATTAAAGTATCCCGACTTTTCCGAAATTAATTTCTATATTGAAAAAGTTAAAAATGTCAGCGAAGCACTAAAATCAAACCAGCAGAAGCTTCATTGCTTTTCCAATTTGCCTCCAGTAATTTATAAGATTGAATATATATTTTACGAGTTATTTATTTTATATATATATATTTATTAGGACTACACAATGGCTCAAATACAGCTTGCCCAATTGATCCAGTACCATGTATTTATTCAAAATTTCTAGACTAAGATTAATTAAAAAAATAAAACAATCCTTCTTTTTAATGTAGGATAAGCTATTGAGAAAGCGTGATGAAGTATTTTCAATTGCAATATCCGATGAAATGTAATTTTATTTTCAGGACTAAACCATCGGCACAGATTTAGGTAGCTTTTTCAATGTATTGGTTACAATTTAAGAGTTAAAGTCAATTTTCATGTATTTTAAAATTAATTCTAATAAAATTTATATTGAGAATACTTTATTTATACTTCATTTATAAACTAAGAGAACCTCATTTATAAATAATTATAGTAATATAAATGTTTAACATTTGGAAATGTAAATAGAGATTCTTTATAGTCTAAAAACTATGTGTTTTTATACAACTGGTTCTATTATTTATGTTAATTTATAAATAAATCTTTCGCAGAGTTTTTTTCCCCTTTTAACTATGGCATAAACAGATGTAAATATTTCTCTTATTTGGTTTTATGCTTTTTAATACAATTTAATATTTATTTTGGCTTTTAATAATGAGATTTTTATCATATTTTACACTGAGTATAAAAATTATTCAGTATTTATAGTAAAATAAAAAAGTAAAAAACAATACAAGATTAATCCAAGTTATTTGCTTATAGAATCAACCATAATAATATTATTTTGTGCTGAAAGAAGCGATTTAGGTGATCCCGAATGAAAAAATATAGAAAAGATTGGAGTTGATAATAGTAATAGAAATAATAAAAACAAACTAGTTTTTTCTTGGTATAAGCTTAGAACAAAAAAAATATCTTTGTTGGAACAAATTCTCATATTTTCAAGCTGTAAAGAGAAAAAACTAATCAAACTTTAACTTTTAAAAATTGCATAGCTCTTCGAATTCAACTAGATTAAAATTTTTTTATATTCATAGTTATATTTTACGATATAAATGTGTTTATTTTATATTTTAACAGGAATATTTGATGAAAATTTTAATAAAATATCAATAAAAAATTGATGCTAGACGCTAGAAATAATTTAATTAAAAAAAATATTATGAAATATATAAGTTATTAAATAAATTTAAACTCGAATGATATAATAATTAAATAATTTAGCCTCTGTATTTCAAGAAAATTTCGATTTAAAGTTCTTTTCGCATATTATCTAGATAGCCCATAAATATTAGCTTAAAAAAGATAAAAAAAAAACTATAATGATTAAAATAAAAAATTATTAATTGCAATATCAAAATGAGAATTCTTTGAATGTTAAATAAAGTATACATGAAATAGGTATTATTATTATTCCTAATAATAACACATATTCTTTAAAACTTGTAGGAAAAAAATCCTGGATAGATATTTATTCTATGCAAATATTTCGAGCCAATAATAAATATCTAGCGATTTTTTTGACTGTAAAAAAAGTTATTATTATTATTATTGTTATTATTATGATAATTATTTTTTAAACGATCAAAATTATTGTCTATATGAAGATTTATTAATATATAATCAAACCTTTTATAATTATTAATGTCAGATATATTAATATCATGCAGAAATCTATTAGTGCTCCAATAATATCTATATTCGTGTATTTTTTTTATTCCAATAATTAAATTTATCCCTGTAATTTTTTTCAATTCATAAAGGCATATCGCTTCTTGAAATTTATTTTTAGAGAATTTTGTTTTTTCATAATAATTAGTATTAAATAATATTTCATTTAGTAAAGTATCGGTAAAAAATAAATTGAAAATTTTATAGGGTTATATTTTCAATTCATAAATAAATTTAGGAACGGCTTCTCTACTATAATAATTAACATATATATATTTTTAATTAACATTTTTTAAGAGAATAAATTTTTTTTTCACTATTTTCTCTTATAAAAATTTTTGTAAAAATTATCTTTTTCAGATAGTTATTTCATTTAGTGTTAAGTCAAGGGAATTATTATAGGAAGAAATATTCTCATTTATATTAAAATTATTATAAATAGAATTTTCAATAATTGTTTCTGATTCAGATGGAATAATAAAATCATCTTTATCAGTAAATGAGTAAGTATCGCTATATATTGAACAATCTTCATATTAGTAGCTCATCCTTAATCAAGATAAATATTAAAGCATGGTAAATTTATAAAAAAATATATATAGTTATTAGTGAATTAAATCGAAACAAAAATGTAGTATTGCATTTATTAAAAGGAATAATAATAATAATAGGTAATAATTAATAATCAATAATTTATAAAAAAAAAATATAATAGCAATAGTATATGAAATAAGAAAAAAAGTGGGATAAATCTATAATTTGTGATATTTACTAATAGAATTAGGATCTAAGATAAATGAATAAAATTAAGACTGAAAAATAATAATAAATACGCATAAAAAATTTAATATAAAATTGAAAAGTAAATTATAAACCAATCTTGATATTAAAGTAAGAATTTTTATGTTGGAAATTGTGTATAACTAAAAAAAGACACCATTAAGTCGTAACAAGGAATATAAAACGAAATAAAAAATATCATAATGTATAACACTGAA
Source organism: Smittium culicis (assembly GCA_001970855.1). NCBI lineage: Eukaryota > Fungi > Kickxellomycota > Harpellomycetes > Harpellales > Legeriomycetaceae > Smittium > Smittium culicis. The sequence continues at coordinate 32,006 of LSSN01000436.1, forward strand.
TAAAAAAAAACTGTAGAATATAATAGATATAATACTAGGTATTCATTTACTTGGATGAAATATATGTCGTAGTTAAATACGACTACAAAGAGGTTGATCCTCAAAAAAGGAAATAGGGAGAATCCTACAAAAACAAAGGATTTTTCTTTAAAAGTTTTAGCATATGAACAACTTCTGACAGTTTTTTTTATACAGATGATTTACTTCTTTGTGGAATTTTTTTATGTTAGAGTTGCTCTTTGTGTTTAGCTATACTATTATCATTATCTTATTGCATTATTTTATTATATTATCCTTTTACATTTATTTACCTTAAACATTAGTAAAACACCAAGTTTTATAATTAAATTTTTAACTATAAAAAGGCTTCCTTTTTCCAAGCTTTAAGGGGGAAGAAGTTTTTTTGGTACAATAAAATTGAGAAAATCAAACAATTAAA
>LSSN01000437.1:0-16475 GCA_001970855.1 Smittium culicis
TTAATATATATATATTAGAAAGAAATTAATACCCTGCTTCTTTTGCTGATTCGAGATGTTGTAAAGCTGTGATTCAGTTAGCAACGATAATTTTTCACTCTGAGCTAGTAATCTAGCATCTAAGAAGTCAGTGATCCGGGACTGAATCTTTCTAAATTTTTTATCCCACTCTAGTTTATTATTTTTCAAGGTATATTTTATTTTAAACGTTATATAATTATATATATATATATATATAAATGTGGTGGATAAAATGTATTGCCTATAAATCGAGTTTGGAGTTGTCTCCGTTGCTCGTCTTGCTGCGAATATACAGAATCCGAATCAAAATCTTGTAACTGGTTTTGAGGTTGGGGTGATGTATTTTTGGTACTTTCTGAGCTTGAGCTATATTCAGTATCTTTTTGACGATAGCCAGATGGATTTTTATCAGCAAGCTTGTTTTGATTTGAATATTGGTCTTTGTTTTTGGTGTTGGAAGTATTATCCATTTTTTTAAAAGTTATATTTCAGTGATATAAATTATAATTTTCGACGGAAAACAATAAAGAAAGATTTATGTATTTTTTTAGATTGAAATAGTAAAGAAACGTTTAAACTAGGATTAATAGAATTTTTTGACACGATTATTAAAAAAAATTTTTGACACGATTATTAAAAAATTGTTTTTGACACGATTACTAAAAAAATTGTTTTGACACGATTATTAAAATAGAGGAGAATAAGATTTTATTAAAGCAAAATTAGAGGAATGATTTATAGTTGTGGGATTATTAGCGTTCAAAATCATTAATTTTATAGTAATCGGGATATTTGTCTATCAATTTTTTAGTTTCTAAAAGCTGTTCTTTGAGATTACTCGTGAGCTCGTCATAAACGTCAGTATACAAGTTTTCGATTTGGGGCTTTTTCAGCATTTCAGCTTCAGTTAGAGCTTTAAGAACAGCGGATCGTGTTTCAATTTTTGTTGAAGACTCGTCGGCGCTGGTCCACCATCCGTTATGCTCAATGTACTTTCTAAGTCTAGAGATCGGGTTGTCTCTGCTGGACCAATCCTCTACCTCTTTTTTTGACCTATAGGCCGAGCTATCATCAGACGTGCTGTGGTGGCTCACTCTGATAATATGGATATTAAAGTTAGGCAGAATAATTATATACTTGATCATTTAGGTTTATAAGATTTTAATAAAAAAGATAATTTTCAATGCACACTTTTCATATTTACCTGTAAGTCATAGCTTCTATCAGGACAGGTTTATTGTTAGTCGTAGCATACTCTCTTGCCTTTTTCATTGAGGCGTAGACAGCCTAATTTAAGAGAAATTTATATAAATTTAATGAGATTTAAATTATAAAGGATTATAATAAAATAGAATAATGAAAATAAGGGGGGGGGGGGGAGACTAACCCATATGTCGTTTCCATCAATTCTAATAGACTCGATGCCATAGCCTAAACGTAATCAAAATAAAAAATCATAAAGTGTATAAAAGTTTCATAAAAAATATATTTCGTTTATATGCGATTAGTGTATGTAACTGTACCATAACTGCGACTAACTAACAAAACAGGGCAAGAAAGAAAATTAGGCGATAATTAAAATTTAAATAGAGTATATATAAGCTGAATGAATTTAGTTCTTACTGATGCCGTCGCCTTTGAATTGCTGGGATGAGGGGGTAGATATAGCATATCCGTTATTACGGCTAATATACATACATGTAAAAATTAATTTTTGTATGATAATGATACGAAGCGATATAAATGACGTAAAGATGATTAAAATGAGTTTTTACCAGTAGAAAATGACAGGGGCACCAAGTGTAGAGGACATGTTTAGAGCGGCGTGGAAATCTCCTTCGGAGGCGGCACCTTCGCCAAAGAAACAAACAGTGCAGTTCTTTTTACCTTCTCTTTTCTGGGCATAAGCGGTTCCAACAGCTTGGGGTATTTGGGTAGCTAGAGGGGAAGAGATTGTGTGTAGGTTGAGTTTTTTATTGCCGTAGTGGATGGGCATTTGTCTTCCTTTTCCATGGCCCAAATGGTTAGAAAAGCATTGGTTCATTAACTCTTCGATTGAGCTGCCTCTTTGCAGAAAAACTACACTTTCGCGATACTTTATTATTATTTTTTTAATTTTAGTATTGAAATTATAAGTACTTTATTAAAGAAGTTATTGATGACGAAATTGTAGGTGTATAAACGCAACTTATTGGGATTGAATTCGAAATAAGAGAATAATAGGGGATTAAATTATGCTTACCTGACTAAAAATGTTGTCTTGGTCATTTAAAGCTAGAGTTAAGCCAGCAACGGCTTCTTCGCCGAAGCTTGTCATGTAGAAACTTATTCTTCCTTGACGCTGAGCTTCATATAAAATTTGGTCCATGGAATTAATAGTAAGCATATTTTTGTAAGTAGACAGAATCAGGTCTTTTGGGAGGTCAGGTGCGTTTTTCTTGTCCTTGATAATTCCGTCCTGATCCATAACGCTATACATTGGGATTTGTTTGAGATGCTTTATGAAGCTGAGCTCGTTTGTAACTTCAGGTCTGGCGGATTTCGGATTAATGGGCTTTGTAGAATACAAAGAGCTAGAAATCACCTGTGAGAATATTAAATAAATCACTCTGTTAAAATATGAGAAATATGATTTTATGTATTTTGAATCGGAATTACTTGCAGCCTAGCGGTGCTGTAAATCGAGTTCCTTGATATAGCGAGAAGCTTTAACATTTTGAGCAGGCTTGATACTTGTGTTGGGATAATATAAAATACAATAGAAATAAAAGGAAGGAAAAGGTATGTAGCAAGGTCTATATAAAACAGTACTTTGGAATATTTCTTGAATTAAAACAAAAGTAGAAGGTATTAAACAAAAGTGGATATGTGGAGCAGGAGAATCTTGTGTTGATTTTGGAGAGCTGGATGTGGTTATTTTGCTTTATATTTTTTTTAAGAAATTTTTGGCTGTTACAAAAATTATACGTAGAAATACATTCTCAAGTCACGCGGATATTTTCTATATACAAAACTAGAAAATTGGCAGCAATACACTTGTTACTTTTTTTTTATTTAATAGGTCTATTTCCCTCCAAATTGTTACTTTTTATTATTTAATAGTCGAAGTTTCGTCATAAAACAATCGCTTTTTTTATTTTTTTATTGTATAGGAACGCACTTATCATTTTTAATACCACTCATTGGCTGTATACTCTTAATAGCTTCCCTCTGTCTATTCATTTTCCATCAGTAATTCCAAGATAAGATGCACAGCTTTTTGCTGTACTTTATGGTGGCCAATGCGTAAGATTTTGACTATCAACTACTGGTGCCTATAATAAACCTATAATCATATCCTAGCCCACTCAACGCAAAGGCACTAATTTCAACTACATACACGTCCCCTTTATAGCTATTAACCATAAACTCTATATGAATAAAATAATCTCTGTTGTATCGCGATATAAATTTTATTAGAGTTAAGTCATTATTACAGGTTATTATCCATTCTCACAATTAAATTCCTCATCTGATAAATATTATACCTCGCATGAGTACCCGTTTTTTGTATTTATATTAAATGCACATTAAAAATTTAAACTGAATTCAAATATAAGTAAATGTTGATAGTATAGACATACATATATAAATCCACTTTTTAAATTTTTTGATTTGGGTCAAATCCGGCCTTTACTTCAAACCTGGAAATAAAAACCCTTACCCCGTATCTCGTAGACTCGCTTATTCCATATTATCGTATCCTTATATTGTATAATCGCCTTTTAACATGACTTAAGTCCTAACAAGCTGCCAAATATCATATATATTCGAATTGTTATTCAGGATTATAATTCTAAATGTATCGATTTTATTTATTACGCTCACGAATTTATAGCTAATGTTATAATTCTAATACCGATAAATTATTTGTCTAAATTGTAGTAAAATTATAAAAAAAAAAGCTTTCCCCTAGTGTTAGAATCACGAATCATAATCGCGTATTCTTACTGCGAACTTCTGTTGTAGCTTTCATCCAATAAAAATTCCCCAGTTATTCAACGAATAATTTTACAATAAATAAATATTCATCCAAATAAATGCAAAACTTATCCATTTCAAGGGTAGAAGACTATTTTTGGGCTAGTAAAAATAGCCAACCGAGATTAATTAAAATAATATAGTTTCGATGCCTTTAACATCATTGGTACTCTGATAAACAGCAGCAAATAATATACTCACTTGTAAACAATAAACGAATCATAAATATAAATTACTTAAAAATCGTTGGGCAAGAAAGCGTTAAGCGGTTTATTTTTTGATTAATGGAATATTAAAAGCATATACTCTTGATCACTTTCTTATTACTTTTACACATACATCTATCCCCCCCCCCCATATTCAAAATGAGAGATTCTGACTCAAGCTCTAGCGAAAAACGATATTCACGTGATAGAGAAACAAGCTCAATGTCGCGTTCTGACCGCAAATCTTCAAAATCAACATACAAGACACGGGACAGGTCACGCTCCCCGATCCGAGACAGGAAACGCTCTCGATCCAGAGATAGGGACAGGCACGCAAGAGACAGTAGAACTAGAGACTCAAGCTATAGAGAAACTTATCCACGAGATAGAGATCGAACTCGCAGAAGAGAAAGAAGTCCAAAAGAACGCGACCCTAAGGCTGTTGAAGAAACTATAAAAGCTAAAAGACGTGATGACCGTTCCAGATCTAGATCCCCTGGTACTTTTAATCTACATCTAATAAATAATAGTTTTTTTTTTTACAAACTTCAATCTAATTCTTTACCACTTATCCACTTATGTCTCATGAATCATTCATAGATGTCAAGAGAAGAGGTATCACTTCTCAATATATATTTCTTTGCATTTAACAAAAAAAAAAATATATACTTTATTTACTTTTCTTTTCTATTTTTACTATTATTTTTTTAACATATTTTATAACCCCAATTTCAAATTATTATCGTTTTTTAATTTTAGAAAAAAGAGATCGCTCTCCGCGAGATTCAAAAAAAGAAAAGTAATCGCCCTTATGTCATACCATTTATACTTTAATACTTTTTAGCTAACATTTTCCATTTCTTGTTTCCCTCATTTAGAAGCCTAGGTAATTTTTCATATTCATTTATTCGCTACCTACAAGTTCCTTTTATTAAACCCTTCCCTTTTTTTCCTAAATTTTCATTTTTTTATTTGAATTAATTTTTTAGGCATAAACGTTTCTGAAGAAGCTAGCATGGCTGAACTCATGGGTTTTGGCTCTTTCGACTCGACTAAAGTAAAATAATGCTTAGCTCTATCTATTTTTCTACAATATAAACTTTTATTTTTGCTTATCATTCACTTATAGCATATCTTTTTCATCAATAGTTATTCTAATATCAAAATATATTTACATCACTTGCTTAGGATAAACCCGTATTTGGAAATCACCCAGGCTCTGCCAGAATCGTTAAATCGAGAAAGTACAGGCAATACATGAACAGGCGTGGTGGATTTAACCGCCCTTTAGACGAAATCGATTAACTCCTCAATTAATCGCTATATATTATATAATATACCTTATATTCATCATAAAAAGTATTATCATTCTACTTTGGTTTATTTCCCTTATTTTTTTATTTTTTTTCATACTATTCCTTCCCAAACCACATTTTTATACATTTATTCCTACCCAACCTCGTAATAATTTTTTTCTGTATCTCAAATTCTATTAATAAATTCCCTTCTTTTATCACCCTACTTTTCAATCTACTTACTTATCATTATCTATGTATAAAATAGATCTTTATGCTGAATATACCTAGTCCAACAAAAAAATTCATTTTCCAAACACGTGGTGATTAATTTATAAAACAAATCACTTTTGCGAACTTTTCTAATATGCATTGTTTTGTATTTTGTTTTTTATTTTTATTTTTCTTTTAGTTTTATTTTACTTTTACTTTTTTAATTTTTCCTAACTTTAATATAATAATTTCATTTAACTCGGTTCAAAATATCTGCTTTTTTAAATACAGATATGGGATATTTTGTTATACGCCAATAGCAAGATGTTTTAAAAAATTAATTTTGTAAAACTTTTTTTAAAATTATGAAATATAAAAAAAATATTCAAAAAAAATCAACGAAAACTACTCTTAAAGCCTCTATAATATAATTACAATGTATATAAACTCGTATCAGTCTATATGAATATTCAGTCTTTCTTGCGAACAACTCCAACTTCTCCCCATATATATTTAATACTAGCAGTGGAATCGCCTTTTGATTTACTCGGTGTTTCTAAACCTCGTTGCCACCAATTACCAGGTGATTTTACTTTTCTCCCACTTCTAGTTGATTGTACTAGTTCTACTTTTCTACTGCTATCAGTCTTAGGCGTTGATTTTAGACTATTTTCTTTTTTAGAGGTTGTTTTTTTGGAATCTGCAATTCCCTCTTTACTTGTTTCACTCTTTTGATCCTTATCAAGTTTATTTATCACATCACTGAGGCTTTTACTTGGTTTTGATTTACGAAAAGATGTATACCTTTTCCTTCTTTTGGAGCTTTTGATGCTATCTGTTTTGGAACTGAGGTTTTTTTTAACATTTTTAGGCGTTTCATTCAAGACTTGAATTATAGATGAATTTTTTTCAAGGTTTTTGTTTGATTCAGAGTCAACGAGATTTGAATTCGATTCCATATTATTTATTTTCTCAAGGGTATTAGCACTTAAAACATGATCTATATTTTCCAAGCCTACACATACCTCGATCAAGCCCTCATTACTAATTGATTTAGCATTAGCATGAGCTGCGCATAAAACTTTCTTTTCCTTGATATCAGTTTTCGAAGTATTGCTAGTTTTTAAATTTTCAGAAATAGATTTATTTACACCACTATCAATATTGGCATTTTCTGTAATAATTGGTTTGATTGAAGAATTTTTTTTCTGTTCTCTAGGAGAATCTATTACATTGGACTTTAAATCATCGGAAAGAGCGTCACCATCTTTGATATTTGGGCTGGATTTAGTACTAAAATATTCAAGATCACATAATTTGTGAGTTTTTAAAGGAGACTTTTTAAGCCGTTTTGACTTGCGAATCTCCATAGGAAAACTTGACTCCTTGATTTGTTTGTTATTTAAATTGGCCTCTTGGATATTACTGATACAATTTTCGTTCTTTTTATTCGTAATCTCAATCTGAGAATTGTATTCGATGGAGAAATTGTGTTTATTGGACTTATCTTCAGATAAATCTTTTGAATATCCATTATTATCATTTAATATATCCAATCTGTTGCTAGATTTATATCGAGTTATTTTTGAGCTATTTTCAATGGTAATTTTAGTATGTATTTGATTGGGTTTATTTACAGAGATTTCTGGGGTATTTAAATTACTTTTCGGTTTGATGTTAGTATATTGAATCATATTTGTAGGGTTATTTGTTTTTTTACGCTGAAAAAATGAACTTTTAGATCCGTTTTTATTTTCATTTTGCTTTTGTGGGCCAAGGTTAACTGGTAATTCACTGATATCTTTGCCTGTTGTAAGACCAATGGTATTACCACTCATAGTAAGATCATTATTGTCTTCACATATTGTAAGACCAGTACTGCTATCACATAATGCAAGATCATTGCTATTGTGGATGGCGAGCGCAGTTGAATCAATATTTTTATACACAAATGTGGTTGAGTTTATATCTGTTTGTGGCATAATGAATTTTTTAGGCAAGTCTTGTGCGAGTTGTAAATTCATATCATAGCTGCTTTCTTTATTTAGTTCTTGGTTTTCTAAGCTTAGAGACGAAGCCGTGCTATTATAATTTAATTTTGAGATTGATTGGTTGTAGGGGTGAATAATTTCTAAAGCTTTGGGATATTTTGGTGGGTTATTCAGGGTTAAATTCTGAATTAAATTTTTGGCTGAAGCATTGTATCTTATCGATGACTCAGTATTATTAAACAAAAGTGTGGATTTATCGATGTTTATTGTTGAATAAGTGTTAGATGAAGTAATCCTTGCTAGCTCTTGGGAAATAAGCCATTCCCAGTCAGAGGGAAAACCATTTTTAAACTTTAGACAAAATTCATGACAATGGCCTAAATAAAAATATATTAAAGATAATTATAAAAGCTTAAATAATAAATAATTCGGTAAGTGATTATAAAAAATTAAATTAAAACCTTTATTTTCCATAAACTGAATATCCATCTCACCAACAAGGCAATATACAGATCCAGAGGAAGTTTGTAGGAAATTTTTGTTTATCCTATTATTGATAAAAGTTGTTTTGAAAGAGTATTCTTGGAGATTGCTATTTATAACGTCTCCCTGAATAATAATTCTCGGTATAGAAATTGAATCCTAAATAGTGAATACAAAAGTGTTATGTTTAGGTAAATTTAAAAAAAATGGTGTGACTATACATATATATAGATAAATGTGAGGATACCTTTAAGGGCTTTTTGAAAATTATTTTCCAATTTGACAGAGAATTTTTAATTTCGAGCTCTGAATCTAAAATTTGGAAGTATAGTATATTGTTCAATAAATTTGATTTAGGTAAAGCTAAAATAGCTAGGAAAAAATTAAAAGGGAAAGGAAATAGAGAGAAAGAAAATCAGTGATAAACTTTGCTACCTTGCAGCAGTTCAAAAGAATTGGTATGAGGAATTGGATCTGGTGTGAATTTTGCAATCAAGCTGCGAGGGGATTTATTTTGTGGTATAAAAAGAGGTTCATTTTTATTCAGGGTAATTGGCCTACATGAACGTGGAGTTTCGAGTAAATTAGACAGTTTATTTAGTAAATTATTACTGTTGGAAGCTTCAATTAAAGCTGTGTTTCTTCCCTAATAATAATCCGAATTGTTAAAAAGAACTTTATTTTTTTATAAAATGTAAATTGTATTTACATAAAATTTTCAGAATAGTTAAAATAGCTAACATTTTATATTTAATAAATATATAAAGAATGTAATTAAATCCAGATAAAATAGAAAATGAATATACATTAATTTTAGGCGTTGATTGCCGGCTAATAATGGTAGGTGGCAGACTTGGGATTAAACGATTATTGTATTGAAATGAGTTTTGGTTATATTCGAGCTGATTAAAGTTATTCTTTGATATAAATGTTGATTTTGAATTATTTTCGGTTAAATATTGATACATCTTTTGAGGCTTTTTTAAATTCAATGCTCTATAAGAAGCATGTAGTTTCGAATTGAAACTAGCGTCATTATTCATAATCGATCTAAGATTAAAAAGAGTTTATATGAGGCAAGAGATATAAGCAAATTTCGGGTGAGTATGGATATGTAAATAAAGTTAAAGATGAAAGAATCTAATCAAATTTAAAAAAGCGTTGCTATAAACCAAATTTAAACAAATGTCTACTTTATTAAAAAAGCAGCAATTTGGCTCTAATTCAGCTTTTTAAATATTTTCGGCACAATTTTGAATATGTAAAAAATTATGGTAAGTACTTAGCCAATAGAGCGAAAATAGGGTCCTAATTTGTAAATCAGAGTCATTATGAAACAAAAATAGCCAATAATTTTTGAATTTTTTTCCGCAAAAAAAATTACTAAATTTTTCTTTGTATCAACTGGAAAAGTAAACAACGGAATATGTACAGAAAAACAATTTCTAACATGACATAATTGATAACTTTTATAACTAAAAAAATATCACACGAATATAAGCTTTGCTAATAAAAAAAAAAAGTATAAAGAGTTAGAATTCTTGTGACTCTAAGTTTTTTTTGCCAGATTTTTGAGGCAGTAAAGCTGAATGTATTCCAGGAATGACCCCGCCGCCAGAAATTGTGATTGTTTTTAAGAGTTTGTTGAGTTCTTCATCGTTGCGTACAGCAAGCTGAATGTGCCTTGGAGTAATTCTTTGCCTATTGTTATCTTTAGCAGCGCTACCTGATAGCTCCAAAACTTCAGCGACAAGATATTCGATTACAGACGCTAAATAAATTGGCGTGGAAGCTGCTACTCTTAGTTTTGGGTTTTTGTTTTTCAAATAGCGCTTCAATCTAGCTGCAGGGAATGTAATGCCAAGATCCTGCGATTTCATACTGTTTTTTGTAAAGACAAACGGGTAAATATATAATGATACTATAAAAAATGAAGCTAGTATTGGTATTAGTGGTATAGTCAGAGTCTGTGTAAGAAATGATTTTGTTTTAGGGTATTCTGTTCAGTATTTATACGTTTCTCGCGAACGTTGTCATTTCTTTCTTTTTAGGTTTATACTTCTACATCAACCAGAAATAAATGCGGTATTTAGTATTTTAAACTTTCTACACATCCTATTCGTTTTTAAATTTTTGGCATGTATCTATTATTTAAATTTGGATAATATACATTATTCGACACCCTTAATATCGATATATTCGTTGCTTCTACCCATTGACACCCTTTCCATTTTCTTCATTTGCTCCTTTTGACACTCTATATATACATTGACGTGTTTTATATAAGACGACACAAGCGCATTCATAGATATTATTATATCATTATGTATTTATATCTATTTAAAGTATTTACGTTTTATTTTATGGGCATTCTTCACGATTACCATATATAACGCTAACTATTTAGTCGATTTGCTCATTCGCATATAATACTATGATTAAATAATATTTTTAAAATTTCAAATATCACCAATATTTAAACCATTTTACCTCTTTTTATTATAAACGGTATTTATAGTCAGAGAAAATAGCTATACGCTCTTCAAAATAAAATTCCTTCTATATACTCTTCCATAATTTATATATTTTTTACTAATATAGTATTAAAGGGTCACTTATTTTTACTTATAGGAATCAGTTGAGTATTTATTAGACTCGATCAGAGCTTTTTAATCCGCCATATATATTTAAAATCTATATCTATTTGAAAATTATATGAACAGTGTACCTAATGTAACCCTACTCCATATTTTACTCGTAATAATTCCAAATTAAATAATATATAAATATTTCGACTACAGCTACCGAAGTGAATTAACCATTATATATGATATCATCAGATATTTTCTATTAGTCCAATAGCCCACTAAAAAACCCTAATTTATGTTGCCTATATATCAGATTTGTTGATTTTTGAGCTATTTTTTTGCAAAATAAAAATCTCAGCTCGATACGTATTTAATTTTATTCTGTTTTTTTAAAAAAAAAAGAGTCTTTTAAGCCTGTATTTGTTGAATTGTAGAACTTACCAAACAATTCTTGTTGTAATCTGATTCTACACTTTTAATTTCTTCTAGCATCTTCTAAATTTATCTTTTAAAGTTTAACTTTAATGTTTATATAATGATGTCATACTAAAATTGAAAATTTAATGAAACACACTAAAAACTCCTTAATGAGGTTAAGTTTATAGTAATAAACTATAACAAAATTCATGTTACAAAACTCGACATTTTACCAGAAAAGTATAAAAATCTGACTAAGAATAAAAGAATTAACATCAAATAATGTGAAAAGTTAATTGGGAAATGGAAAAAAGGCAAAAAAAAAAATTAGTATTCCAATTGAAATTTTTCTTTTTTTATTTCAACTACTATTAATAAATTTATCCCATTCCATAATTTAATAAATATTATAATCAATTTTTTGCCCCTATTTATAAATATAAAACATACAAACCAATTTAAATACGAAAAAATGTCAAATGTCAACATGAGACCTATGAGTAGATTCTCATAAAAAAATCGAATAACTCAGCTGCAGTATCTGATTCTTCTACACAATCATAATTTCTTACTTTCTAAGAATTTAAATAAGTTATAATATATTCAAACCTAGCATCACATACTAAATTAATAGTCTTTATAAAGCTCTTGATAAGCTACAATTCAATAAATTTATACAACTATCCAATCACATTTTTCATTTTTAAAAAAATTTTCTCTATAGTGCTATAAATGATATTTTACATTGATATTATTTGATAATAGTTGAAGGTTCTTTTTTTACTAATAAAAAAAGCTCTAAACTCTAAAAATAATTTTATTGGTTTATAAAATTAAGTTGAAATCAAAATTACCTAGAATATATGTTTATTTCAGGTTTTCTCATCAAAATACATCCTATTTATTTTATTTAATGTATCAAATCCTTATTTTTTAATAGAATTTAATAATTTTATTCCACAAAATATATCCTATGACTTTATCAATATTCGAAATTATAATTTTAATCTTTCCATTAGTAATAATTTTTTTGAATTTTAGTTGGTTTTGATCTAATAAAAATAATTTTTTTCATAATTATTTTAATTTTTTCGTTCTTTTTATTTAAATTTTCCTTCATTGTTTAGATAACATTTATTTAAATTTATCATATATCATTTCGTAAATTACAATTTTTTTATTAAATCGCTTTTTATTGATTGTATTTTTTTTATAGTTAAATCCATAATTTAATATAATTTTTTGTTAAAAATTTTGGTAATAACAATTAATAGAGTACTTAAACCTAATTTCCACTTCTTTTAAATAAATTTAGAAATTTTCTAAAAATTATTTGGAAAAGTCAAAAATTCATAAAAGCTTAGATAAATAAATTATATATATATATGTCCAAATACCATTTAATAGATTAATAAATTGATTCAATACGATATTTACATTTTTTATGTTTAAATATAATAAGTTTTTTATAATTTTAAGAATATTGTCCCGAGTAAGTTTTTCTATTCTATTATAAACAATTTATATCCTACTTATTCAAAAAAATTTAATAAATAGTCCTTTTTATAAGTTATAGTATTTTAGATTCAATAATATATAAAATTAAATAACTCACTGAAAATATACTAAAAATCCTTTCAAAAATTTAAATTTAATCAATTTTTCCATCGATAAATTATTATAATATAATTCTAAAATATCATTTATAATTTTAAATTATATTTTAATATCTAAAACTTTTATTCTCGCGTGTTACGCCAATTTCTGAAATTTAACAAACTTTATCTAACCGAGCCAAGAAAAGTACTTATAAAGTTATATTTTTACTTTAAAATTCTAGTAATGAGTAAATAAATCCCAATGTGAAATTATCTAATAATAATAAAATATTTAAGGGCGGTTTAACATTAAATTTTCTACCATAGGATAGCTTTGTTATTATGTAAATAATCTGAGCTACTAATATAGACGATTTAGCATTAAATGGACTTTATGGTGAAAGAATAATTGTATAAATAACATTTATATGTCTTTTATTATTCTTTAATAACATCTTAGTTAAAAAAATAAATAATTTATTTAGCAATTGTATTTCAAATTTTTTTTTATCAATAGTATAGGAATTTATTATACCTAAATAAGTTTAATCGTTTTTTGTACAAAATTTTGATATTTTTACATATCTAATAGATATATTTAATTTAAGCATTAGTAATCCTTTTATTTGATAGGAGAAAACAATTATACTTGAGATTTATAAGTAAAAAATTTTTAATTGAATTCAAATTGTATTAAGACTCTAATATTTTGTACACGTTTTTACAATTTAAATTATAAAAAACCCTTTATGAAATGAATTTTTATATAAATCAGCGTATCCATTTATTTAAAATTGATACAATATCAATTTTTTGATAAAAAAATTATGCTTCTTATACTATATATAAAAATATATGCAATTTTAACAAGGCTTATTTTATTAAATAGCTCCATTATAATTTCGTAGGTAAAAGAAATCGTTATTATTTTAAAATTTTTAATTTTTTTCAAATACATTTCTGGAAAATATATAAAATAAAAATTTTTATAAAGTTTTAGCCTTAATAAGAAGAAATATTTTTAAAAATAATAAAAAAATGTAAATAAACTATTATATTTTTTAAAATTTTGAATCTAATAAATTTTGATTTGAAATCTTAAAATTCTCAAATTAAACATATTATCTAACATATGTAATTATTCTCTTCATAAAAAATATCAATCACTCTATAATCTTACTATCATAATTTTATCTGTATTTTCGTAATTATTGATTAAAGTATAGTTATTTAATAAATTTTATTATTGATATTTCTAAAAAAATTAACCACGAACAACAAACCCAAAGAATAAAAAACTATCAAATATATACCATAAAATAAATCAAATTGATATGAAAGATCATATTAATTAAATGAATTGGAATTTATATGATTTTTTTCTTAGTGCAAAATTACATATATTTGAGATATTATGTATTACTAGTATTTAAAGTAATTAACACTAATATATATTTTAATACTCAATATTATTATAAAATCAATTATAGTTGAGTATATTAAAGTCTGGTATGAATTTTAAATAAAATTTAATTTTCAGAATCTTGATATATCTTATTTACGAAATTTTCTGATAATATGTAAAATTTTTAATTTTAATGATAAATCATTAATTTCACAATTAATTAATTATAGAAAACCAAATTATTAAAAAAAAAAATCACTTTTATAAAATTTCGATTATTAATCATTAACATTGTATAATTTTAAAATTATTAAAGATAAAATTATAAATTACTTCTGTTGCGACATTAGGTTTTTATCGGCGAATTTTTTTATTAATATAACAGAAATTTTTCGAATACTTATTTAATAAATAAAATAATTATCATATCAATGTTCTAAAAAGAACAAAAAAAATTTTAATTATATATACTACACTAGTTTAATTTTTTAAAATTTAAATTAAGGTGGAAATAAATATTTTACCACATAAGATGCTAAATAAAATAGAAATTACTGCCTTTATCAAGAAAAAAAAAAATTAAATTAATACAAATTAATAAATTAACTTTTAAAACAGGTCATAAAGCTGAGATTTCTTTATATTATTTTTCGATTATTATCAGCGTAATATTCTTTTATATGGCCCAGATTATCATCAAAAAATTCTTAAAAAGTGTTCATTGGTTTATTATAAAAAACAGTAAAAAATCCTTTTAGAATAAATTAAATCTCCGCTTGTTTTTATATTTTTATTAGCTATTTTACTCATAATCTGGGTTTAAAAATTAAATAAAAATTTTATTAACATGATATCTACTACACTTAAGATATAAGCTCTGAATCAATTCCGTATACGATTAAGTTTATAAAGAATTTTAATAATCAAAAAAAAAAAAAAAATCTTAATCAAACTTTTCATTTTTCAAAATTTTGATAATGACCAATGAGTTTATTATATTCAAAAAAAAAAAAAAATCTACACTTTTATTCATCAGTCAATATTTATTAGTTTTATTATAGTAAATTACATGCGTATAACTGAATTCATTTATCGCGCTTATAGTAATAATTTTCATTATTTTATAATAAAATCGAAGTTTTTTTTCTAATACCAAAGTAGTATTGTTATTGAATGATGGTTTTTAATATAAATAGTTAGATAGTATACCAAAATAATTCAATTTTATGTAGTAAAATAAGGTGATGTATAAGTATTTATTTGGGGATTAAGTGATTTAATATTCTATACTCTTCATAATGACTTTATTGGATTTCAAATATTAATACCTCAAATCTATAATATATCAGCATTTTTTTAATTAAATATAAAAGGTAATTACAATTTTTCAAAAAAAAAAGTCTTGGATATATATATTTAAAATTTTTTCTGTCTATTTTTATGCTTTAATTTACTCTGAAAGTTTGTTTTAATGATATATTTGCTTTAAAATGAATATAATTATACACATAATATAAAAATTAATAATAAATTATTTTCGTCATGATTTTTGAGATCTTTAGAAGAAATAGACAATTTTTGGAATGTATTTATATAAATTTAAATTTTATCCGAATATCATTAATATTCACTTTATAATACGAATTTTTAAACCCTAAATAAAAAATTTGATTTATTACACAAATGAATAAAGAATATGATATTAATTGAAATAAATCAACTTTATTTCAATACCAACCCTTTCATAGGTGGTTGAATTTTTTTAAACTGCCAAAATTTTCCAACCAATGAAAAACTTATGAATCAAAATTGATTAATTTTTTATTATTTGGTATATACATTAATGCTACCAATAAAAAATGATATAAAATAGAATTTTCCAGTAATATTTTTATATATGTTTAATAATGCTGATCCCGGAAAGGATTAAAATTTTTATGTTGGCTTTTACTGGAAAAGGTTACTAAATTACAAAAAAAATTAAATTCGACTTTT
The DNA here is from genome assembly GCA_001970855.1 of Smittium culicis. Classification (NCBI taxonomy): domain Eukaryota; kingdom Fungi; phylum Kickxellomycota; class Harpellomycetes; order Harpellales; family Legeriomycetaceae; genus Smittium; species Smittium culicis. The sequence goes on from LSSN01000437.1 coordinate 16,233, forward strand.
CGTGCTGTATTTATGCTATTCTGATATTAATACATTAGATAATTATGGAAAATATTTTTTGAGTTTAAAATAAATATTAAATACAAATACTAAATACTAAATATTAAATACAAATACTAAATACTAAATACTAAATACTAAATACTAAATACTAAATACTAAATACTAAATACTAAATACTAAATACTAAATACTAAATACTAAATACTAAATACTAAATACTAAATACTAAATACTAAATAC
>LSSN01000437.1:16874-29956 GCA_001970855.1 Smittium culicis
AAATACTAAATACTAAATACTAAATACTAAATACTAAATACTAAATACTAAATACTAAATACTAAATACTAAATACTAAATACTAAATACTAAATACTAAATACTAAATACTAAATACTAAATACTAAATACCAGCGCTAATTTCTATAATTTAAAACGCTATTGTAAAATCCTATAAATAAATAAATAGAAAATCAAGTTTAAAAAAAAATGTCTGTCATACTAAAAATTCTTATTGACTGAATTCATATTACCATATAAAAACATATTAAAGCTTATGTTAAGTTACCTTTTTCGACATTAAATCTCATGGCGCTTTTCAAAAAATATTTTAATTTATTTAAGTTTGATCGTTTGATCGTTTTATCTTATTAAAATTTTTATCAGAAAAATAAATAAAAAATACTCTAGTTATTTTATTTACTTTTTAAAATAGGATCTATTTAGCTTAAATAAAATGCTATATTTCATAACTTAATTTACACTAGAATTTATTTTATCATAATGTTTCAAAAATTAAACCTAGGATAATTTTAAAATTTCTTGTAAATATAACTTTAGAAATTTAATTTAGTTCGAATATAAAGAGGTATTTTGAACCTACTTCAATAAATATATAGTATTAATAACAAGGATTATAAAATTGAAAAAATAATATATACGAAAATATTTCAAACTATTTCTATCATATTTATTAGATGATTTTTTATATAATATAATCAATCTCAATCAGATCTAATTGATCTCGGTTTGAGTATTAATTCGACTTAAGTTAGTTACTATGGCCAAATAATGTATTTTTTTATTAAAAAATATTGGTAAAAAAATTTCTAGAAATTTTTATACATTTAATAGCTAATTTATAAGTTTCAAAATTTCAAAATATTTAATCACATTTTTTTAATACAATTTAAATAATCATAACACAAATTTGATAAATTTTTTAATGAAAAAACAAAATTTGAAGATTTCAAGGTTTCGTTGTTGCAATTTAATTTATTCTTAAATTTTTGAGGTGAAAAATTAATATAATTTTCGTCATATAAGTATAAGGATAGCTATTTTTGTAATACCAAAAGAAAATTAACATATCATAAATTATTTATTAGTTAAATTTTTTCTAAATAAATTTCTTCTTGAACTCCATGCATTAACTATTTAAAAATATAAATTAGGCGTCATTTATCTATTGGGTTTATTTATTTAAATACAGAAATTAATATTAATAACGAAATTGGAACCCTTTTTCGAACACTGAACCAAATACATTATCTTTAAAATAGTTAGTAATTGACATAAAACATTTAATTAGATATAAGTGCAACTCATAACTCTAGAAATAAAATTAATATTATAATTTTCTAAAATTCAGTTTAATTATAAAATATAACACATTTGTTTATGAGAAATAAGCAAAATTTTTATTAATTTTTTATAACTTAATGATTTTTAGAATCTTTGTATAAAATAAATTATTATTATATACATTATGTTATTAGGGATAGTTCCGATTTAATCTTTTTTCTTATAAGCTAGTCATTTTGTCTACCCAACATATATCATTTAATTAAAAGAAAAATTTAATATTTTCCTCTTAGTAGTTTAAATATTGACATTCAATATACTTTATAACTAATATTCAAATTTCTTGACAAAATTTCGAAAGATTTAAAAGTTAATAGTACAAAATAGAATTATCAATGAACACTAATAACGCATATAATTTCTGCAATATAATGATCATGAAGTATAAAATATTCTAATATCAACCAAATTTATTATTTAACTACCTTTTATAATATATATTTAAGATAAAACTCTATTAAAAATATCTGAAAATTTTCAAATACATGTAAAAAAAATTTTATTTATAAGAAAATTTTCAAAGTGAAGTTTTAATAAAACATTTTTTTAATAGAAAATATTAAAAAAATTCGTGATTTCCATTTTTTATTCGTTAAATCCTAAATTTAACGAAATGAACAGGGATTAATAATTAATACCGAAGATTAAATAAGATAAAACTCGTATAATTGTTATTCTTTTATAAATATTCATTTTTATGAGCTTTAATAAGATAAATATAAAATTCATACAAATTTATAAACTATTTTTTTCAGTTATTAAAGTAAAAAACTATAAGTTTATTGAAAATTCCTTAATTTAATGTCCAAAATATAATGAAAAAATATTACTTCATATTATTAACTTATTTTATATCACCTATAATTCTTTTATTGGAATTATCGATATTATTTTTATAAAAATAGTTGTTAATAAATTTATACGTATTTAGTTCTTTTTATAGAATATATTGAATTCAAAACATATCGAAACGCTTAAGAGGTTTATTTTGTAAACATATAATAAAGATTTATAATGTAATATTCTGAATTAGTATTAAAAATTGGGATACTATTTATTATTTAATCAAAGTAAAAATTTTTATAATGAATAATAATAGTTATATTTACTGGAAAGGCCATGTAAATGCGTTGAAAAAATAAAGAATTTATTTATTGAAAATTTTTATTAAACCGAATAAAAAATTTTGATGTCTTTTAAAAGATTATAATAAATAAACATGGGCTATAAAATATAATGTCGTATTTGTAGCATTAATTTACCAAAAATTTGGTGTAGGTTAAACTATTATTACGATTATTTTAAATTTATTTCGACATTTTCTATAAAATCGAGATAATTAATAAAAAAAAACCAAATATTAATTCCGTGCATTATTATTATTATTTTATATTGTTTTAATCATCAAATAAATTTGCAATCATATAGTTTAATTAATACAGATTTAAAATTTTATATTATTTTTGTCTTTATTGATAATATATAATGGAAAACTATTAATCATACAAATTATGAGTTAAAAAAACCTATAATATATGCGCAATATCTGATAATAGCTTCTCGTAATCAAATTTTAGAATGGTATTATCAAAGATATTTAGTTATTTAGTTATTTTTCGAAAAAAAATTTAAACACTTTTCTTCAATATATTTTATGCAGTTATTTTATTAATAACTTTTTTAAGAGCACATAGTAAAAATATTAAACGCTTAAAATTTTTTTCAATTATAAAAATAATAGTAACTGTAATTCGAATATTTTTTCACAATAAATTATTAATGGAAATTAATTTTAATAAAAATTTTTTTATCAAAATAATGATACTGATTTATGTTAGTATCTCTAACAAAGCCATATCCACTCTGCATTGTAGCAAGGATACTGGCGTATTAATTGTAAATCAAAGTATAATTCATCTGTAAACACGAATTCAAACAAAAAAATCTTCATCTTCCAGATCAATATGGGATTTTAGATGCCCTAGTGCGATTTTGGATAATTTTTTTTTTTGACTCCCTCAAATGAGTTTCTCGGCTAAAAAAAATCGAGATTCATATGAATTTAAAAGAAATAAATTTTTGTCAGAGCGGATCAAAAATTAATAGTAACAGATAATCGTTTCGATTCTGATTATTTTCATAAGGAACAGTCTTATAAATTGTGATTCACAGTCTCAGAGGTTTGTAGGCTTTTGAGGGCGAAAAATAATATAATTATACATTTGGTCGATTATTTTGGCGTTGGACATGTATGGGCAGTTCATCAGCTGTCAGTTTGCATTCATTCAACGTCCTCTAGGCTCAAATTCAATGTAAGATGTATTCTGGTGATGTCAATCCTATTGAATTTAATTTTGATATGTTGGCTTATAGTTCAGTGTTGAAATTCTAATTTTATTTTTCGCCTTTCAGATATTTAATTAATTCTCAGATTTTCATGCGGTGTTTTTAGTGTTGTATTTTTAAACCATCTGGATCATTAAGCCACCCAGATGAATTTATGTGCCTTGGTAGGTTGCTTGATGAGCTCGGCGATCCACGTTTTGAACACCGGAAACTTGATTTATGCACGCTCACGGGAAGTCATGATTCGCAGAAATGTCAAATTATTCCAAATTTCTAATTTATCGGCTCCATGGCTGCGTTTTTCTCGATCTTGGATTCAATTCAGGTTTCATGGTCAATTATTTTAATGATGCTAAAATGGGTTTCGCTCATACATAATATCTCGGTACGATTTTATAAACTAAATAAAGGCCGATTTAAAAAATTGATTCTTTAGTTCTGTTAATACATATCATCGATACATAAAGTATTATTCAAAACACAAGGCTTTCTGAGCTATAATTTTATTTCTTTATTCTACCATCAACACTCTATTTGAGATTTTTTATATTAACCTATTGGATTTGCTGATATGTGGCGAATTTTTCAGCCGCTTCAGCGTCAGTTTGGCTCGATATTCGCAGTTTACAGCAATCATACAACACGTGAAGTAATTCACATTCACTTCCCAGGTATTAGATGACACAGTGATTTTTTTCAATGAGGTTTTCATGTTTTTTTTTTCAGAGTCGTTTAGTACGATTGAATCGTCCACAAATATCAGATCCATGTTTTCAAAACATCAATTTTTAGCCGTTTCTCAATATCTTATAGAGTGATAGTTCGTGCTGAACAATCTTCAAACTTGCAGAATCGGGCCTGCTATTTGATTAATTTTTTTTAATTTCCGATTGCGGCTAGTTTAGTAGCCACAATCTCGATATATCAGAATTTGGAGATTTTTCAGCCATCACCAATTTCCGGTTCTCGATTGGCACCCCATAGAATCCCGGAGCCTTGTTATTGGGGATATCATTGAGAGCTGTAGCGATTTCTAGTCATATTATAGAGATAACGCTTTCTTTAAGTATTCAGAGTCTTCTTTTAATGTGGTATCCACTTGGATGGGTCGCAGATACCACTAGTGGAGTCTTTTGAAGATAAAAAAAGTGCTGGTTCCACATTTCTGGTTTTTTTATATTTTCAGTTATTAAAATTTTATCTAAATTATAAAATGAGCAAATAGAGAAATTGAGGATAGATTTCACAGTGCACGTTTTGATATAGCATCATTATTTTTTAGAGCAATTATTCAGTAATTGGTCGGCGATTAATTTCAGCTTTTTTAACGTGTGCAGCTTTTCAAACTATAATATTTGACTCAAAAGCAGTCTATTTTGCATCCGCGTAGTTTATTATTAACCCAATTTTCCGGTTACTTTTTTAATTTTTTTTCGACAGATTATTATTTTTTTCAATGCGTTTTTTAGATAGCTCTACTTTTATACTTTCGAAAATAGCTCCTACCGCTCACATACGAACATATTTAGCCCAAAAAGCGTCATCAAGACCGTCTCAAAGCATATCGAGAGCAAAATTTGCATTTGCTAGTGCGTAGAATCGACCAATTCTGGTAAATTTGTCTGTAGAAAATAATATTCTTTGATGCTTAATCGCTACCATCTTTTTTGGTATTTCGAGAAAGTCGAAATTATAATGCGCTGTGATCTTCATATTTTCGAAAGATCCTAATAGCCTATTTCAGTACACCAGCTAGGGCGGATTTTTAATTCCATATATAACAAGTGGTCCAAGATACGTCTTAAAATGGTCTTTTTGCTCCTAGGGACTGATGAATATGTCAGTTTTCCCGGTTGAAGTCTGGTTCAAAGTTTGACAGCGAGTTTATTTGATAAAGGGGTGTAAATGTTGAGGTCAGCCTGGAATAATTGCTTTTTAAAATTTTAAAATTAATTTCATAGCAAAACAAGTTCAGAAATTCACTTTTTTTTACGAATTCCTGAGCTTAGTATGAACTCTGTTTTGGCTAAAAGCTTTAATTTGGCTCCATTTTTAATGCTCCTGGAGATTATCTGAGATAGCTAGATTGAAGATGATTTATAATCGATGAAACCAATCCCAATTTTGGCATCAACTGCTATTAAAAGCATATTTCTGCCCTTGGACAAGTTCGTTTTAGTCTCTACATAGGCTAGCCAGATAGGAGATAACAGTAAGATCTTTTATTCATATAAATTTCATCAGTGCCAGGATGTTTGGTTTGCAGCTAGGTAAGTATTTTCCCAGATATTATTTAGAATTTCTCATATTTCTGATATTTTAGGTCATGAATTGTATGGTATCGCTACCAGAACAGTGTTTTTTTTGACGTATTACTTGGCGCTAAAATGTGTCTAAGGTAGTGTTGGTAGAGTTCTTTTTTTAAAATGGATTAGCATAGAGCGGTTTTAAGTTTTTGCTTCGAAAAATTTTCGCATTTTTAATTTTTTGAGCCAATAACCTGGAAAACTCTTTGGGTTTGAGCACTATTTTGTGTAATCAACAACAACCAAATTTTATAATATTTTTTAAAAATGTACAGACTGCTCAAAAGGCCAATTTTTTGATGAAATGGCTTTTATATTGTAGAAATTGAGCCCCATTACAGCTACAATCGTCATTTCTTTACTTTATATTGCGTTTTTGGGTCATTATTGTTTCATTTTAACACGGATTAATGATTTTTTTGTGAATATTTTAAGATTTTTAAATATTTATGTCAAACTGGCAGAAAGATGTGTATTTTTATTCAAAATCAATGTAATTGTCACCATATCTAATTATTTCGTACTTTGAACCTCAATCATATTCACTTTCACAAGAGATTATATTAATTTCGGCACCATTTTCGGCGATATATTTGCTCTTGAATTAATAAACTGATGATGGTACTTTTTTATGATGTGTTTACTTAGTTGATGGCCATTTTAACTATGTTATTTCTGATCGTTTTTTTGTTCGTATCTTTGATTTCATTACCAAAATCACATATAAATCATTAACGCGGCAAAAAATTTTAAGATTTAGAGTAGCATCTTCTCTTAAGAGCGTTTAAAGCTAATAATTAGGCTATTTTGTTTGTATTATTCTTCTCTAACATAATTTCTTGAATTTTTCTCATTTTATCAAACGTCACGCACAGTAAGCTAGGTTTAATCAGGTCAATTTTGGTTGATTTTGCTAAAGTTTATGCATTTTTTTCGAAATTTTATGATATTTTGCGAACACCGAACTTTCCAAACTTAAATGAATCGAAAATTCCGTATTTAGATCTGTGATATATCAAATTAACAGAAATTATACAAACCATCTACACACATTTAAGCTCAAAAGCGTGATTTTTGAGTCGACTTTAGGCCGATTTCATAACTAAAATATTAGCACTTTTGATTGAAAATATCAAGCCTGTTTGATTTTTCTTTTCTAAATGTTTTATTTAGGGGCAAGCAGATTTTCAATATCCGAATTTTTTTATAAGCCGTTAACTTCCTTGCATTTTTTATATAATCTACCTATTTTTACTCCTGGAAGCATAAGGAAGCTTAGAGATTTCGGTTTAAGGGGCACTTTTCTCTAAAATTTCCTTCATTCAGGACGTTCTTTGATTCGATTTTTAATTAATTATCTTAAAAGTGTTATATGTAGTTGAAACTTTATACTATATGAAGCTGCGGCATATAAAACGGATAAAATCGCTATCAAGTGATAAAAAGTAAAGGGGAAAATTTTTATGAATAAGTTAATAATATTGATAGTCATTAATATCTTTAACCTGGTGGGTTTGATCTTTAGCAAAGTAATATCTTTGATCAGATATCTCGCATCTTGTCCCTAAGGTAATCAGCTAATAAAATAAAATAGAACAGTACAATCTTTGATCAGCGAATAATAACATCGAAAGCTTTTAGCTATAAAATAAAAACAATTTTGGCCAATAACCTTTACTGTAAATATTCTCTAGTGGAATAAATTATTTGAGTAAAAAAAGCTAATATTTTTAGTTATATAAATTTATCGCTTTTAATCTGTCTAAATACTCTTCAAATGATATTTTATGGAAATGATTTCCATCACAAAGCTCAACTTGTGGGTGATAATACTATATATTGGTATAAGTCAGATTTATTATTCCAAAAGATTATCGTAGGAGATAGCTTTGGAAGAAACAATTCTTCAAAAGTTCGCCAAATTCTATTCATAAATTCCGCTATAAGCCAAAAATCAAATACTGTCACGTATCACGGCACTGTATCCGATTCTAAAAGCATTCCGAACAACCCACCTTTTGAATCTTCAAGCCAGCTCCAAATTAACCCTTCTAATATCGGAATATGCGCCTTTTATGATAAAAATGTTTCGATTTTTCTAGGGAATGGCGAATCTGAAACTATTTATTTGGGTTTTATAACAAAATCTGCTATATCTCTATCCAATGGAATTTTGATTCAAGCTAATCAAGACTCTTTATATTCTACAAATGAATATTTCGACCTTTATTTCATTCAAGGTTTATATTCAAAGCCAAAACCAGTACTATTAATCAAAAATCCAAATACTCCTGTACATAATTCATCCACTCCCAAAAATAAATCTTCAAAATTAAGCAGCAATAAAGTTTCTATGCCCCCTTTACTCTCATCAAACGAATACAAATTAACGTCTACCTTTCAATTCCACAAGTATGATTATGTGGTTCTATATAACTCTTCAGAGGATATATACACTGTATGCAAATTTTCTTGTGAAGCCACTTCCACATTTAATTCCACCAGGGATACTTTAGCGAATACTTTTTATCCATTTCAGAGCGAATTTTTAGCAAATAATAAATCAGTAGCTAACCATCACTTCTCCAACACTTCTAACCCTGTCTTTACTCCAAAAAAAAATACTAATACTATATTTCGAACTCCAATAAAAGAAAAAGATCCCTTTACTTCCATATATGATTCTAATAATCAAATAAGTTCAGTATTGAGTAGAGCTTCTATAAACGATTCTCCTCACACCAAAAATTTGAACATTAATTTACATAACAGCCCGAATGTTGTTGATCATTTACCTTTATATATTTTATGGAACCAAGCCTTTCCCACTTTTGATTCAAAATCTCAAACCAAAAACACAAATGATTTACCCGATAAATCACATAGATCGCCTAAAGCTCTTTTATTTTACGAATCTTCGTCATTGAAACGCTTGGCTTTACTAAACGTATCTTCCAATATTGTAAATGTATATTCGATTCCAAACTTCAACTATTTGTATGAGTTTTGTGCACATGACATCGAAACATTCATCTTTAGTCATTGTTCTAATTTCAATTCTCTTATTTTTACAGACGCAAGCAAAGGCTATTTCATATTTGTTTCTGATGGAGTTGTAATTCCTATATCAGAAAGTATCAAAGATTATAAGCCCTTATGTAGAATTTCAAGAATAGGGAGATTTGAATACTCGCTTAGAGATTCTGTAGCAACTAATAAAATTATCAATTTAAAATTCGGAATACGGAGCAAAGTATTAACTTCCTTGGTTTCGTCACTCGATGTACTAAACGACAGTAATATCAGAGAACTTTTGAAAATTAAAATTCTTAATTACATATCTTCTAATGAAAAACATACTATTAATCAAGAATGGCAATTCTTTTCGGAAATAATAGTTTCCTTAGTTCAAAATACTACTCATAATAGTAAATGTTCTGCGCTTTTTGATATGCTTATTGTATTTCACTTAAATTTTGAAAATTTCAAAATTCAGTCAAAGCTTTTTCAGAACGAGCTAGTATATTTATCTAGAATCATTTTAAACTTGGGGGATTTTTTAAAAGCAAAAGAATTCGTTCAAAAATACACATTCACGAATAACTGTAGATTAAATTATTCAAATGGAAACAATTTTACCCAAATTTCCTGTGACGATAGCAAAAAAAACTATAAGATATCTGATTTTCCCCTAGTAGAGGAGTTTATTAAAAAGTTGCTAAAGCTTAATAATATAAACTCCATAAAATTTTCCCCAAAATTAGAATTACTGTCTGAGCATCTTAATTATAGGTCGAATAGCGATATCTATAAAAATAATATCAACTATATGACAAATATCCAAATTATTCAAGAACTAACAATACACTTGAACTATTATTTAACTCTAAAAAGTTCCAGTAATTCTAAAATGTCCTTGAATCTTAAATCTGAGCTGGGTCAATTAATAGACCTTGTAGAAAATAAGCTAGAAAAAGAGCATTTCACTTTAGGGATTACTGTCCCTTTACTTTTTTTAAAGCTTATCTTTTCTAGAAAAGTCTCAACTGCTCAACTGAAATCTATTCCGAACCAAAAAAAAACAGAAATAATTAAAAAAGACGATTTTAATCCAAATAATTGGAGTTACTGGGTAAACTGCAAACATGTTTCAAATACGCCATTTAAAAACGACCTGAGGCTTTTAGAAGTTGAAAGCAGGATACAATCTCACCTCCCATCAAAACAAAAATTCTTTGAACCAGCCCTAAAAAATTTTGGCATTAAGATAAACTCGAATATGGAAAAATCATTTGAAGTTTGCGCATACTTGTCAGCTTTACAGCAGTCTCTTGCAGCTCCGCTGGGTAGAGCCGGTTATACTTTTGACACTAGACAGCTTAATCCAAATGAAAGGCTATCAGTCCCAGACTTGGTGTTAGGAGTTAAAGAAAAGTCAGAAAAAGCCTTAAAAGTCCCTGATACCAGTTTTATCGGAACTGACGCAATTACTTTATACTCTTTTTCCAACGGAGTTTCTACTGCACTAAGTGTATCAAAAGATTCGATGAAGAACTTTGACCCATCTTGGGTTTTATTCAACGCGCCTTTAGGTTTAGATTCTATTGCTCCTGAATTAAAATTCGGAGACCCAGCGTTTAATGCTGCAAACCAAGCATTCAACAATGCAATGGCAACTTATTCAGGGATTATTTTCGGCCTTGGTCTTGTAGGAAGTGATTTTTCACCTCTCAAAAATCTTTCTGCTTGGAGAATGATTTCAAGCTTTAATTTGAGAATAGATTTGCTTACTATCTCATTTCTCCTTGGAAGGGCCTGTTGTTTTATAGGCAAGGGGAGAGATAATTGTAATACTGCAGATTTGCTGAAGCTTCATATACCTAAACTATCATTTTTTTCGAATCAAAATTCCTATCAATTCGACGAGTCTTTATTTGCAAGTAGCACTGTTCAATCAGCGGCGATACTTGGTCTAGGCATTGTTTATCGTGGAATCCCTGATACTCTTTTTGTTAATTTTTTAGTTAGCCAGCTGAGGTTTAGAGACTATTTAAGTAGCACTGATGAATTTTCATCGTCAAAAAAGTACCTTATTAATACTAAAGAGTATATTTTAGCTTGTGGAATTTCGCTAGGATTGACTTGCTTAGGGAAGGGTGATTTTTTTACTCTGAGAGAAAATGAAACAGAAGCTTCTCTTTTTGATGTTTTGAGCTACAGTAAGCAAAAAAAAGAAAAAATGAGAAGGAAAAAAATAGAAAATAGAAAAAGCGAGTTTTTAGACATGTTAATAGAGCCAGCAGTTGTTCTGGGTCTCGGGCTTGCTTATATTAATACAAAAAATGAATCAGTGGCCTTGTATTTGACAAGAGAGTTTTTAAGCGAGTTCAGTTTAGAGAATTTAGATCCTAGTCTTATTTTACTAAAGTCAATGGCAAAGTGGCTGATCTTTATTGATGATATGGACCCGAGCTTAGAATTTATGAATGAAAACTGTGTTCCGAGCAACTTTAAGAATTATATTAACAAGTTTAGTAGAAATTCTGGTAATTTATGCGAAATCCCAGCTTATAAAATATTTAGTGATAAACTTGATAGCTTAATGTTGAAGAGGAGTTTAATTATGATGATAACAGGATATTTATTTGCGTTGAGTATGAAGTACTCCGGAACATATAATATAAATGCAAAAAAAACTGTTATTTCAACCCTTGACGCGTTTTTACATGATCTGACGCATCTTAGTAGCTACAAAAATCACTCAAGGCTTAGTTACGAAGAAAGGGTCACAAAATCAACTATTGTTTATTCGTGTGTTATTCTGACACTTTGCCTAAGCGTTATTATGGCAGGCAGTGGCGATTTAGATGTTTTAATCAGACTCAGAATACTGGATAAAAGATTAATGGGATATTTACAAAGCGAGCCTTTACTATCGGCTTTTGAAGATATGCCGGAAATAGGAGATTCTGAAATCGAGCTGATTTGCAAGAACGTTCTAATTAATGTTTTTGGCTATTCAGCTTTGGTTAAGATAGGATTTGGGATTTTATTTATGAGCGGATGTGCAAATAAAAACATGAAATTGGATAATTCTATTGAAGGTATTTCTGTTCTTGTTGTTTCATTGCTGCCAATTGTAATGAATTATTATGAAAATAAGGATAAGTCTAAAGATAAGAATATTTGGCAAATCCAAGACTTTGAAGGAGAAAACCTAATTTTGTTTATGAATAGATTTATGTGGACACTGGCAATTAAAGAAAAAGAAAGCAATGATTTCTCTAAAGGTAAAATAAAAAGTTTAAAACATGAATTGACGAGTAATTATGAAAACAACTTTGATTCAAGCGAAATAGCTGAATTTAACTTTGATACTGACGGTAAAAACGAAAAACTAATCAATAAGTATACAGATTGGATATCAAGCATCAAGGAAACCATAAAAATTAAAAGGGGCCAAATTAATGACAATGATAAAACAATGTCATTGATTGGTGATTTTGACTTTGATTTAAAGCTTGCAGTTAGCTATTCGAATGTAATACTCGACTATTTCGATGAGGAATTGGCTGAAGCGAGTAAAGAATGTAGTGTATCATTAGACTGTTCAATAAACAGTGGTCCTGTTGATAAAAAAGATGCTTTAAGCGATCCTTTATTTAAAAACTTATCCAAAGCTAACAGAGAGAAGGTCATTGAGCTGTGCTACGAAACAATGGGTGCTTGGATTGAATACATTAACTAGGATTACATTTAATTCTTTTTATAGTTATGCTATTTTTACATGAGCTTTAAAAACGAGGTTTCAATAATAAAAGGTTCATAATATACATAAACATAAATGATTTTATAGATGTGATAATATATCCTTTTTCATCTTTAAAAAAAAAAATAAACATTATAAATACTGCAATTCAATAGAGATTTTTGTTTTGTTTTGTTTTGTATTTTATTATATGTAATAAGAGGTTGAAAAACGATAATCTATAGAAAGAAAAGTAAGAAAGATTGTATATGACAAAAAGGTTTAAAAAAAATACTAGTTTGGGGGGGGGGGGGGGG
>LSSN01000439.1:0-11982 GCA_001970855.1 Smittium culicis
CCAATTGGTTTTCTATTGAACCAGGCGGGAAAGTTACCTTTAACAATAGTTAACTGTATCTCTCTAACCGTCTCCTCCTTAACTTAAATAACTTTTACTTTTAATTAGAGCTTACATAACATTTTATTATCTATCTAATAAATTAAATAAAATTTAAAAAAAAAAAAAAAAAATCATAAAAAAAACTAGATTGTTTAATACTATTAAATTATAAATTTGGGATATATACACAATATATTCTGGTTTTAGAATGTAAAAAATTGCATTTCAAAAGAAATCTTTACCTAATGATTTTATACAGACTAAGTAACTCTAAAAAAACCGTGAATATAAATTTAAATGTGAATTAAAAACAAAATTTGGATTAAATTCGGTATTTTATACCCGTTTGTGGTATAATATGGGAAAATTTAAGATAATCGAAGAATTATACTAATAAAAATTTTTTATTCATAGAAAATCAGAGTTATTTCACGTGAGAAAAAAATCTATTTAACAATTAAGATTTTTTTAATCTTTTTAAAAAATGATTTGATTTAAAATATAGTAGAGATAAAATAATATCGATTTTGTTTTTAGTAAGAATATATTTATTTAATAAATTTAAAAATGAATTAAAAACTAAAAGAAATAAATAATATTTGATACAAATGTTAAATAATAGATAGCGCTATAAAATTGAAAATCCAACATAGAATATCTTATCAAAATTTGAATTCTTATACAATATCGAAACTTTACAAACTATTATAACTAATAATTATTTCTGCGAAGCGATTCAAAAGTGGAAAATAACATCAAAAAAATTAGTGTTAAGTTTTTAGTCTTTTTTGAGGCTATCTTTTATTATATTTAAAAAAAATACAAATTGTGACATATTAATTCCTTAAAAAATGCCAAATTATTATTCAATTTCAGTTTAATTAAAAAAATAATAGCTTATATTAGATTTAAAATATCTACTATTATATAAAAAATAATTGAAAACTATTTAAATTAAAATTATTAACATAATAGGGTAGATTTAGAATAATAATTGGATGTTTAATCTGCTTAATTAATTTACTCTCTAAATAATATAATTTAATAAATATACAGAATATAAAATTAAGCTAAAAAATATTATTAATAGAAATAAAAGGAAAAATACTAAATTTATTTTCTAAAATTGAAAAACTTACACAATTCTATTATAGTAATAGCGATTTTCATTTTTTTTCTATTTTAAAAGACGAAATCGGTCTTCTAGAATTAGGCATTAAATCAAATTCAAATCCAATACAATAAGGCAATGTGAATCTCTGATGAAGGTTTGCTGTGTGATTTTAAAAAAAATCAAAATAATTTTTCATTATTATTGAATATTAGTTTGTTGTATATAGTAAAGCGTTTTTATTGGATATTTCAATACAAAGAAATAATAAATTAATCAATTAATCTAAGAGTATACCGCCTAGATAAATTTTTTGAATTTTTTTTGAAATGGGGATTATAATTTCCACACATATTTATTATACATTCATTAAAAGCTTAAAAATTTATTTAAAACTCAATAAAATTAAACCCTTATCAAAAAAAGGTATCAAATAATTTTTTTATTAATACTGATCAAAATATCGACAGGTTTTTTAGAGATAAAATCAATTAAAATAATTAAGAAATAGTAAATGGAGCTAATAGTATAAATAAAAAGGATGCGAATATCTAAAAAAATTTCATAAAGATTTAATTATCCATATAAAATAAAAAATGTAAAAAATCAGAGAATTATCAGATCCCCATAAGGAAATAGCCGATTTTCCAATTAGATAGTCACCAATATCAGATAAAATATATATAATTTGTATGAATAAATCATTAAAAATAAAGTAAAACATTCCCAGTCATTAATACTAGTTTTAAATTAATAATAATATACTAAATAAGCGAAACATATTATCAAAATATAGATAATTATATCGAAAGCCGAGAAAAAATACGATAAATTATTATTCAGTATTAGAAATCGGATACAATCGTAAATTTTTATTAGATAGCGGTTCTAATATTGGTTGGTATAATTTATATTATTTATTGTGTATATGAAAAAATTTTCTTAAAGGTATTTACTTGTTTTAAGTATATAAAAGTGTATTTATAGTAATAAACTAAGTAAAGATGAGATTATTTGATTTAAAATAAACTATTACTAGAAATTATATTTAATTTGATAATTACAAAGAAATATTTTTGAATGGAAAAAAACAATTGATTCGAATACTAATAGTAAAAAAATCATTATGATAATGATAAATATAAAATCAGAATAGTTATATAAATTATTTGTTAATCTGACCTTCATTAAAATGCGTTATAAATTATTCACCATAGAATTATAGAATATTGATGATTTTTAAACCGAAAATTTTGGATTTACTACTAAAAAAAATTCATTTATCTATATATTATATCCAAATAAAAATTAAATTGTTTAGAAACTCCGGAATTAATTGATTTATTTTAAAGCATCAAAAATTTTTTATTAACAACTGATCGTTATAATTTAAAATAATCATAAACGAATTTATACACGCTATATTTTAATATACAATATAGGAAGTGATTTAATTTAAAAGCTAGGAATGTTTACAAAAAATGTAAAAAATAATAAAAAAAAGCCCTTTATGGCAAATAAAATTGTTAAAATTCAAACTACAATATCTTAGAATTCCGAAAATATCTAATAGAGATTTAAAATGTATACTATATTTTAGAATTTTGCAAGAATATTTACTCCCGAAAAAAAGATAAATTTAATACCATTTATAATTATTCAAATCTAGTTAATATCGAAAATTAAATATTAATATTAATATTAATATTTTATAAATTAAACCAATAATAAACATAAAAAAATTTATTGAATTTCTTTGCCGATAAAATAGTAATTTTTTTTTAAAAAAAATAATAATTAGGAAAATATAAGCTAATCAATGTATTTTCTAAAAGGATAAAAGTTTAGAGATTAATAAAATACCTTGGATTTGTTTCAAAATATTAGTCAAAAATTAAACTCATTAGGGGGTTTATAACTAAAATAATCAATTATAATAAAGAGGTTTGAATTTAAATTGATTAATTTTCATTATAATCTAATTCTTAAATTTTTTTTTAAATTTTTGGAAATTTAAGGATATCAACAAGCTTCAAGTTTTGATTCAAAAATATAATCATAAAGTTATTGTAAAATTTTATTAATAAAAATTTCATAAGCTTAAAACTATTTTAAAAGCTATAATGATAAAATTTAAATTTTTATTTAAATTATTTAGTAAATTGAGCAAAGATAATTATAATCGATAATCAGATTTAGGAAAATCCTGTTTTTTAGTATTTCTTATATAAGATAAATGTAAGCTAAAATAAGCAAGGTATCTTTTTGAGTAAATTTTCGATTAAATTATTCTAAAACTGATAAAATTATATAAAAAATCAAAAATATTTATATTGATTTCATACCTTTAATAGAAAAAAATCAAATAATATTTAAAATTAAACTAAATAACTTAGGCTAAAATCATTATTTCATATAAATTTGCTATAATTTTTCAAATTATAAATCAATGTATTAAAAAATACGAAATAATTGATTTTAATTTAAAAAATATTTACAATAGCGAATCTATAGAACTAACCATCACCGCAAAGAGCTTAAACATAAAACATTTATTAATTTATTTTAATTATTGTTAATTAGCCTATAAATAAGATAGATAATTAAAATTATTAAAGCTTTTGTTCGAAATATATATATCATACTTAAATATTTTAAAATATATTTGTGCGATTATAAAAAAAATATTATAAATGCAGTCTAAAAACACATTTTGAAGAAAAAAAAAAGCGAAAAACCAAGATGAATAAAATTATTTAGTCCAATAATAATAATTGTGCTATATATAATTATATTCGGTATAGTGAATATAGTTTATAAAGAGATAAAAAAAATTTTTTTTGGACTAATTTAATAATATATATTCATTATTGAAAACAAAGAATATGAAGGAAATTTTTTTCAAATCAAGTATAATAAATTATCAATTTTAAATACAAATATTATAAATATTGGTGTAATGGTAAAATAGTGTTGTTTTTTAGAGAATATAGTTATAGATATATAAAATTCCCATAACATCTTATAAAAGATTAAAATGAAATTTAATTTAGCGAATTATAAATATTAATAAAATCTTCAAAAGCCTTTGATTTAAAAACAGTTTTAAACTATTCAGTATTAGGGGAGTATAGGATCAGTTTCAAATTATATTAAAGAAAATTTTTTTAAAGTGATTGGCCTCCAAATATATAAGATGAATGAAATAAAAACGAGATTATAATTTCGCCATAGTATTAAAAGCATGCGAATTCCAATACATTATAGTGCATTTTAAATTTTTTTTGTGATTTCAAAGTATAAAATAACGGTACTCAGGTGAAGTAAACGATAATTCATAATCCGGAAAAAACATACTAATTTACTATAAGGTAAAAATAATTATTTTTGTTATTTTTGTTATTAATTCTATTTTTTTTGGAAAAAATAAAAAAAAAAAATATAGATATATATAAAAATTTAATTATCATTAAAAGCAAAAATATAGTTAAAATTTACTTTTATCTGTTTTTAAACTCAAATATTGCCAACATCATTTTTTTACTAGGTCATGAAGTTGTTCGTTTGGATAAAATTCCAGATAAGATGATTTTTATAGTAATCTAGTAGTTTTAAAATAATCTTATTTTCCATAAAGTTTTGGTATCTAATTAAAATAACTGTATATTTTGAAACCATATATTTTGGGTTACAGATAATATTAAAGAAATAATTTATAGACTGGTGTTTTTTTTTGAAAAATTTAGACCAAGAATTAACCAAATTAAAATTTCTATAAAATATCTAAAAAATAATATGTAAATATTTAATAGGAAATTTTAAAGAAAATATATAGAGAATCCATTTGGTTAAAATACGAGAAATATGTTTTTTACAATTTCTTATTTTCACTATAAATAAAATCCAAAACACTTGTACATGCAAATATTTTTTTAATTTTTGTAAAAAAATTTTTTTTATATCATTTTTAAAAATATTTTAGAGGAAAATTCTATAAAAATTTTGTCACTTGCCGCTATTTTTAGCGATTTACAAATTCTATAAATTCAACATTTCCCCCATTTTATCGTAAATTAACATAGCTTTACTAGGCATACCGTCTTTTGACTAATAATTATTAAAAGAACATATTTTTTTATTTTTTACAAAAAAAAATATATGTGTCGTAGTTAAATACGACTACAAAGAGGTTGATCCTCAAAAAAGGAAATAGGGAGAATCCTACAAAAACAAAGGATTTTTCTTTAAAAGTTTTAGCATATGAACAACTTCTGACAGTTTTTTTTATACAGAGGATTTACTTCTTTGTGGAATTTTTTTATGTTAGAGTTGCTCTTTGTGTTTAGCTATACTATTATCATTATCTTATTGCATTATTTTATTATATTATCCTTTTACATTTATATACCTTAAACATTAGTAAAACACCAAGTTTTATAATTAAATTTTTAACTATAAAAAGGCTTCCTTTTTCCAAGCTTTAAGGGATAAGAAGTTTTTTTGGTACAATAAAATTGAGAAAATCAAACAATTAAAACCTTTATTCAAACTTATACTATTGAACCAGAAAAAAAAACCCTAGACTAATATTAAACATCTAGGTGGAGTAAAGGGAAAACTCCGACATATGTTGTCAAAGTATTCAATCGTTAACACATTCAAGGCGTAACATTATATATATTACTAAATTTAATTTATTTTTCTTTTGAGATTAGTTAAATAAATCATTGACGCTTTTTTTTAAATAGTTCGTGTATACTAAATTTCGATAATCTCGAAAGATTATATTATTAATATTATTTTAAATGTATTTTTGAGTTTTACTAAAAAAATTATTATTATAATATGATAACCCAGAATTTAGTGCATATAGGACGCAGTGATTGTGGAGGAATATTCATATACGTATAATTATCTTGGAAATCGCATAGATTTTATTTTTTTGACAAATATAAAATGTATACTAAATATAATAAAAATTCAGAGCAGAAAGTACTAATATTCCATAAAAAAATTTTAATATTGAAAAAAATGCTATTTAGGTTACAAAATATCGAGGAATTTTGCAGATCTTAATTTATTTTATTTTAGGGCATTCAAGAAATGCTCCATTTTGAAAATTATGATGTATATTTCCCAGAATATAGTAACTTTCAATTGATTTAAAGTATGGCTAGTGGTTTTTTTGTTTTAAATTTTAAATTCTTTTTTAAAAAGACATTAATTGTGTTATCAAATGAAAAAAAATATCTTTTTCGAAAAAACAGCTCAATTTTATAAATGTTCAAACTATTTGTTTTATATGTCATAGGGTGTTTTTACTATTCCAAAAAGGCTTGCTGAAGCTTTTTATAAGAATAAAAAGATATAAGGGTCTAAAATATAGTACCTTGTGACATTTAAATATACAGGTGTACATATTCTGCGTCGAAGTTTACCGATTAAGATGTATATCGAAATTTTATTCATATCAAATATAGAATTCCACATAGGATATTTTCTCATAGGATATGTTATTAAAATTATCATTATTATTTGATATTTAATATTTTTTTTCTCATTTGAATATAACATTATAGTAAAGGTATTCCAGGTTTGAGAGTTATAACTTTTAAATTATAAGTGTTTCAATTTCCGGGGAAAGTTTATATAATTTTATTTTATTGGTGAGCTAGTCTATTATATTTAAATATATGTTTTGGAATACTATGTTAGCTATAAATTGTGAAAAATTAGAGCGGAGGTAGCCAATATATTCGTTCAAATGCTAAACGAAGAAAAAAAAGACAGGTAAAGCAAACTCAGAATGCATAAAATAACACTATCATCTATCCAATAATACACCTTATTAGAATTCTGTGATCATTGGATGGGCTATATGTGTGGAGAAGTTGTGCGAGTTTGGAAAAGATATCTTAGGCTTTATAAAATTATTGTAATAGTATTTTTACTTGGCTTTATTTAACGCTATTCGCAATCTTTGAATTTAGGAATATGCCAATGGTGGCAGTATAAATGGTGCCAATATTCTAATAATAAATTTCATTGGGCTGCCTAATATTTATTGAATATCAGAGCCACATAAAGATTGGTAATTGGACAAAAGCCGACAAGATATTTTATATGGCATCTATTGGTTTGCTTTAATGAGGTACACCTTATTAGTTTAATATACGAATCTATAAGCTAATCAGAGCCTACTGACACATAGCAAAATCATTGCGCTTTTCACCAAAAAATTTTAATCTATTATTTTGTTGATATAAAGAATTTAGGTACATTTTAAGATATCTTTTTATCGCTAATATCAAAAGAGTAAATTGATATAAATTGATATACTATTTCTTTGTTTTAACTGAAGCCAATTGCCAACCCTATACTGCAAAATAAATAATAATTACAGCTTTTAAATACTGAAATTTGATACAAGATGTATTACACTGGTTTGATTTATATACTATCATTATTGATTGTTGCATTGCTTTTGTTCGCAGCCGTTTACTTCGTAAGCATATTTCTTAACAATTTATCAAATATATCGAAAACTATTTGGATTCTATATTTCTAATCATTCTTTTGTATGAATTAATTAGGTCATCATGCTTACTGATCTTGAATGCGATTACGTCAATCCAATAGATTTAGCGAATACTCTTAATGCAGTAAGATTTTTATTTTAAAATTATATTAAAACTTTATTGTTTATATACTTAAATTTAATATTTTATTTGTAGTACGTCATGCCCGAAATGATCATATTCTTTGTTATGGTTTTTATGTTTTTGCTTGTTGGCGAATGGTTATCTCTTTTCTTAAATCTTCCATTAGTCGCGTGGAACATTTCAAAGTAATTAATCTTTTTCTACTAAATTCCCATTTTTCTCTCATTTGTACTTTTTTATACAATTTTACTATTTAGAATTGCCGGAAATCGACAATTTTACGATGCTACTGAAGTGTTCAGGACTTTACCAAGACATAAACGCGAAAACTTTATAAAGGTCGGATTTTACCTTCTGAGCTTTTTCTACTATTTGTATTCCATGATCGTTTGCTTAGTTTCAGACACACCAGGATCTGCAAATGCTTTTGATTCCAAAGCTGCTGTTTAGAGAAACTTTATTTTACTTTCCTAATTTTTTTTTGTTTACTATCTGATCGCTTCCTAGATATTTTTGTTTTATATAACTGAAAAAAGGTCACATATTCTATTAATTTGAAATTTAATTTCTTTTCAAAACTCCCCTTTTTAAATGCCACACTATATTTCAGCATAGTTTAAACCTGTTAACGATTTCCAGTTAGCTACATTTGTAAAAACTAGAAGCTCTATACTTGACATAAAATCTAAACACCTTGTTTTTCTCATATCGAATCTCATTAAAATTATGATTTATTTTTAATCCAAAATACGCTTATTGGAAATCATTCAATTGTAATCGCTGTTTTAGCTTGTGAGAACTAGAAAAAATAGCCATAATTCATAAATTACTCACCTCCTACTTGGATGAAATATTCAAATTTGACACTTTAGAAAAACAACCAGAGCTTGAAACTTAAGTTTCTTAAAAAATAGATTTCCTCCCTTTCAATAAATCGACAATTGAGCTATTATGTCTCAAATGCATTGCTAAGTTATGCTTTAATAAAAGTTGACAGATCGCTAAAAGTATAAAAAAACCTTTTTACAACACATTCTTCAAAATATAACTTAAAAATTACTGTTTAGCCATATAATTTTAGCCACGTATATGGCAATAGTATAGATTAAAAACAAACAACCATGAAAATATCGGGGAATCTTGAATTTAATATAGTAAAAACATATTACAATAAAATTTTTAATATTAAAAACTGGCTAGAATGTTATTCATAGTATCCAGACTCTAAATTCTTTTTAGTTAAGAAGATTATATTTTCACATTTATGAGTTCAAAAATCAAAAAAGCGATAAATTAATATTGATGTAAAAAAGGTATTGAGATTGAAACATTTTATATAAATATATACTATTGTAATTGTTAAATCAATCGAATCGTGTAAATACCTAATGATGCATCGTATCATTACTGTTTTTTTTTAAGCGTAAGGAATGACAATATAGCAATTAAAGGTACTAGCTCAAAATCAACATTTTCTGACAGCCTAGAAATAAAATAGAGCAATTCAAAAAGCTCAAATCTTTCAAAAAAAACTTACGCAGAAACGATATATCATAGCGTTTTTATAGCTTTTTAGTAAGGCACCAATAGTCATAAAATTATGGATAATGTCTAAAAATAAGTGAATTACATCATACTATAACACATAAATAACATCTAGTAAATATTTAAAATGAGACAACGTTTTTTATAAAGTAATAATAGTAGCAATCCCATACATATATACATGTATTATTTATTTTTGAATTTTTAAAGCTTATCGACTCGATAATTAATTATACAAGATAGATAGAACAATTACATCTTTTAGGGCAATTAGATTTTATTACTACACACCATTTTATACCATATTAAAAAAAAATTTAATCTACAAGGTCGCGCCGAGGATCGAACTCGGATCGCAAGATTCAGAGTCTTGAGTGCTAACCATTACACCACGCAACCGGTGACGAGGCGATTATTTTTATAATTGCATATGTCTACTAGACCCTAAGTAAACTCTTATAGTAAGATTATATTACTATTGGATAAAAATAAAATCAAAATGAATTAGCCAATAGATATCATAATTAAGTAAGTATCTGGTATTTTTTAGTATCGGGATTATTGGGCGATTATTTATTTCAATGCTTGAATATTGGCCAATAAATCTACTATTCAGAGACAGTTTTATTAGATAAAAAAAAGTAGGACTGAAATTGGCGTTCTTATTAGTATTGCTAAACAGTAAAATACAGCTTAAGCTTATTCAAGATTTTACAAAGGTCAAAAATATTTGATTTAAAGTAACATGTCTAGGGTAGGGACTTTCTTAAGCGGAACTGTAGTCAGTTTAGGCACATCTTACGCTTGTGCTTCGTATTTCAATCACGAAACAAACTACATTAGATACAAGATCGATTCGAGTAGAAAATCACTTATTAATTCGGCTTATGGAAATGACGATTCTTCAAAACTATCCAGACACGATAATACATTCATTCAACCCGTTCAAAACTCAATACTTATAGACAAAATTGAACAAATCAGCGATGCTTATGAACACCGTTTTAAAGGTTATATTTTACCTCTAGCTCAATGCGAATGGAACAGTAGAATATCGAACGCTTTTAATACCATTTCTGACTATGGTAACACTGTTTTTGATGAAATTAGACAAATTTAATGAATTAATCTAATCTAAATACATCAATACATCTTTAATCTTATTCACTAGCAGTAGCTTTTTTTTTAAATTTTCTATACCAAATCCAATATCATGTAAAATCTGTATTTACTCGTCTAGGTTTAAATAAACTTCGCTTAATATTTTGAAACTTTGATTTATAGCTCTCATTCACGCAATAATTGCTATTGTCTTATTAATATATAGTATTTTTTAACAGAATAATGATTGTCCAACTTATTATATAACCTAAAAAGAAATTAGTGCAAAGCACATACTAGAATTACATTATAGTATTAGGTAGCGAGTTAAACAGTTTTTTTTCGATCAACAAACTCGCAATCAAAAACATATAAAAGTAAATATCCTATTTAATGGTGTAGGCTAATTAATAATCAAGTTTTTATCCCCCTTTCCATAATTACGTTTTATCAAAAAAATTGTATACCAATATTAAAAAATTTTATGATGATATTGTGTACTTTTAAATTATGTTTAATAAACACTTTGGGGCAAAAAAAAAGATATTGCTACTTTATTTATCTTTTTTATCAGTCAACTGTGCTGGTCTTTAATCTAAAAGAGTAATCATAAGAAAAATAACAGAATTATGTCATGGAATTCTAATCCAAAAGTGTTCTTTCTTGATACTAATAGTAAATATCAACGATTAATATCCTTTCTTCATTTTAATTCATGTATTTACCAGGCCAATTTTAATTTTTTAAAAAATCTTTATTTCTACTGCTCTTTACTTAAACAGAATTTCGTTTTTTAAATTATAATTTTTTTCAAATGGTAATCAAAACACATTTAAACGACCAAAAAGGTATAGTCTATAATGTTCTATGCACTAATCCTGGGCGATGGCATCAAAATAACAAAGAACGCTAAGCCGGCGGTGGTCGTTGAATTACACGCTTTTTTTAGTAGTTATACTTTGCTTATTCATAATACTAGGAGATTTATAACTTTAATTAATATAATGGGTTTTATGCTTTCAATAATATTAATCCATACCATTCCCCTTTCCACGCAATCATTAAATTAATAATTAAACAAGAGAATAATTATTTAGCCTTTTAATTTAAGTGGCATCTAAGCTCGATGTAATACAAATAAATAAATAAAAAACAATAATACACGATATAATAGCTATTCCAAGATAAAATTTTATTGATTAATAAAAAGAGTTAAACAAAAATAATTTAGTTTATAATATTTATGTCTACCTCGTCAACTGCGAAAATCAAATTAAGAGTGCCAAATAAAAAAATTATCGACATATAAAATTTAAATGTATATATAGTAAATAAGTCCGAGATATTAATAAAATACAATAAATCTCCTGATAATAATAATAATAATAATAATAATAATAATAATAATAATAATAATAATAATAATAATAATAATAATAATAATAATAATAATAATAATAATAATAATAATAATAATAATAATAATAATAATAATAATAATAATAATAATAATAATAATAA
>LSSN01000440.1:0-16044 GCA_001970855.1 Smittium culicis
TAAAATAAAATAAAATAAAATAAAATAAAATAAAATAAAATAAAATAAAATAAAATAAAATAAAATAAAATAAAATAAAATAAAATAAAATAAAATAAAATAAAATAAAATAAAATAAAATAAAATAAAATAAAATAAAATAAAATAAAATAAAATAAAATAAAATAAAATAAAATAAAATAAAATAAAATAAAATAAAATAAAATAAAATAAAATAAAATAAAATAAAATAAAATAAAATAAAATAAAATAAAATAAAATAAAATAAAATAAAATAAAATAAAATAAAATAAAATAAAATAAAATAAAATAAAATAAAATAAAATAAAATAAAATAAAATAAAATAAAATAAAATAAAATAAAATAAAATAAAGTAACGTAAAGTATAATGAATGAATCATATTAATAGATATATTAATACCAAATATAGAATTAAATAAACGTGTATAGCCTTTATTAGATCAAAAATTATACTTCAGAACGTCTGATTTTAGGTATTATATTTATATATAAGTGTAAACAGTCAACTGGTCGATTTTGGTTTAGAATTAAAAATTTATCTTTAAGTTATTTGTGAGCGTAATTAACAATAAATTAATATAATTTTGAGATTAGTATAATTATAATTTTTTATTGGGAATAATAATAAAAAATAATAAAAAATAATAAAAAATAATAAATAATAATAAATAATAATAAATAAAAAAGTCAATTTTTATTAAGCTTTTGGATTTAATATCGATAAATTAGTCCAATAATAAAAAAATTTTCTCATAGTTTAATTCTTAAAGATTTTTTGTCTGTTAAAATAAATTTTAACGAGCTTTAAATATTTAGCGGCTTTTCCTGCTTAAAATTTGAGTGAATTTTGTAAAATTTTTTATATATAAACGCTTATAGTTAAATTTAGTTATGTTTTATATAAGCGTTTTATTCCTGGAAATAATTCTAATTAGTATATAATATACGAATGGAAAATTTCAAAAAAAACTTTATTTATTAAATTTCAAAAAAAAAAAAAATTTCAGCTATTTTCAGACTGTGTCCTATATAAAAATACACTTGTTATTTATTTTAATTTAACTATACCAATCATAAAATATTTTTTATTATAGCGTTGCATTTAAATGTAAATTTTATTTATTTATTTCGAAGAGTTTATTAACCCTTTCCCGTCCAACACCCTTTAAAAAAATCAATTTATTGATTCGTATACGATTTATAAGTATATTTATTATTTGCTGCTAATCTACAGCTAACAAATAATTCTAAAGATCTCGGAATTATGTTACATTTTATGAATCTAATTTGCTAAATTTGGTAGATCAATAAAGGTCTACCGCCCATGAAAGGGTTAAACATAGTTTATATGTGAAAAAAAAAATTAATAAGAGTTGTTCATTGAGCCATAAATATATTATAAACAATATAGCTATGAAATATTTTTTTGTGGATTTTTAATATTAGAAAATGTGAACTTTGTAAAAACGTTTACTAGGATAATTTATTTTGTAATATTTTATAAAGTGGTTTAAAGATAATAAAAAACAATGAAAATGAAAATTTTAACTCTTTCCCGTCCAAAATTCTTAAAAAAATTTTTTTTTATGATTTGTATGATTTAAAAGCAAGCTAATTATTTGCATTCATTATAAAATACACCAATGAATTTTAATTCCTCGGAATTTAAGTATTACTATTGAAAACAGTTAGCTATATTTGGTAAACCAAAAAATTCTACTGCACGCTAAAGGGTTTACCCTTTCATGAGCGCTAGGCTATTAATGATCTTCCAAATGTAACCAACTGTATTCGACTATTGTAGTTTAATTCCTAGGCCTTTAGAAATATTGGTTAATTTATTATAGCATCAAATATTAAATTTAGTATATATATTGTAAACAAATCAATGAATTCGTTTTTTTTAAGACTGTCGGACGGGAAAGGGTTTTAAGTCTAAAAACTGCATTTTAGGTTGACTATATCTTACTTTAAAGGTCTTTCCATAATTATTATAGAATGTGAAAAAAAAAAAAAAAAACTTCAAAACTTTATAAACCAAATTAATTAGATTAATACAATGTTTGATGACGCTATAAACCAGATAATATAGAGTGACTAAGGTCTTTTTGAGATTCACACCGGATTGGCTAAAATGAATTTCTAGATACGCAGATCCTCAGAAAATCAATTTTGGAAGCACTCAGGTATTGGTTAGATTATGATATTAAAAGAAATTATGAACAAAAAAAATTCTACAGAACAATGTCTGTGAACTTTAAGCCTGGGGAAAACGATAAAAATATGTAAAAAAAAGTAATCTTGATGACCCGATTATCATTTAAACAGGTAATTACTAGTAAATCCTGATGTAATAGACAATTAAGGAACCTGCCGATTTATAAATGTGGATAGTTTAATCAT
Organism: Smittium culicis; assembly: GCA_001970855.1. Taxonomy (NCBI): domain Eukaryota; kingdom Fungi; phylum Kickxellomycota; class Harpellomycetes; order Harpellales; family Legeriomycetaceae; genus Smittium; species Smittium culicis. The sequence continues at coordinate 2,426 of LSSN01000440.1, forward strand.
TAATTTTGTACTCATTGTGTGGGAGTGATAATCGAAAACCATTTACATGTAGTATAAGTTTAACCCCTTTGTGGCTGGTAGACTAATTTTGATCTACAAAATATATCCAACAGGATTCGATAAAAATAATTTAAGCCCGAGATTTTAAATGATATTGGTATACTGTATTAAAACAGCAAATAATAGATTTCATTATAAACCATAAACGAATAATAAATTTGGTTTTTTTAACCCTTTCCCAGGCGGTAGACTATTTTTGACCCACCAGATATAGCCAATAGAATTCAACTAAAATACTTTAATTCCGAGGCTTCAAGAAATACTGGTATATTTTAAAATATTGACAAATAATATACCTTCTTATAAATAATAAACGAATCATAAAATTGATTTTTTTAAAGAGCGTTGTGCAGGAAAGGGTTAAAGAATGTTGGAAGGAAAGGGTTAAATGTAGATTGGTGAAATGAATTTGCGAATCATGATACATGCATTTTTATAATTGACCACCACTAAAAGATGCAGATGTATCAAAGTATAAGGTTTTTTTATTTGAAGCTCAGCGCACCAATAAGTGATCTATGAAAAAACCTAATGCAACAATTTGATTGTTAGCTAGTAAAAAATATCCAGTAAATATATTAAAAATTACTAAGAAAATTAATAGGTCACTTTTTTGTAGCGAATTAATTATTGCTTTGAAACATTGTATAAAGCTTTTTGCTATTCAAGGTGAACAATTGGACCATTTAGCTATTGGTGGCGTTAAATAATACAAATTAGCTTTCAGCCGCGTGGTATTGTAGTGCAATTACTAAGCGGCAGACCAATAGTATGATTAAACATGAATTCTAATATATAAAATTTAATGATGGCGCGCCAATGGTGTTGGTGATGAATATTAAAAACTGGGTGGGCATGGGGGCAGGTGAACTGTAAAGCATGTGGAATTAATACAGCCTCAACAAATGGCGCTTATATAGTTCGATTAGCCTGAATGGTTATTGAGTATCAGCATGGTTCAAAGGATTTTATGCTCTCTAAGCATTCAAGCTTTTTGCTTTGTAGATGATTATTCCTGTTGTTGGCGCTAATAAAAACTTGACCAGCTAAGTCACAGTCAGTGTTAATACAATGCCTTAAGCGAGTAATATTCAAGCTTTACATATTTTAAACCAAGCAGCTTAAACATAGAAGTTTCTTAATTTCCAGAAAGCTTGAGTCTACCAATGAGAATATAGCCTAAGGTTAGAGTTTCACCGAGAATAGGGCAGACAATAGGGTAGAAATATCAAGTAATGAGGCGGCAAAAGGGCAAAACAGCTGTTCTGAGATGTTAACAAGAGATAAGGCTAAGCGTTAGGTAATCGAAGGTTATTCTACTCGCATAAGCACTATAGCTCTCCCTATGCAAATCTACGGACATTATTCATAATGAAGATACTTATTAGGAAATGCTGAAGTGCAGTTAGCCAATCGCTAATTAATATAGTATATAGTAAGAGCAAGTTTAGGTACAGACCTTAAAATGAATCCATGCGTGATTCGCGGTAATAAACCTCATCGCCATATATACTATTGCAGAAAAAACCTTATATACCCATCGTGGCTAACATCCCACCTTTCTAATTAAAAACCCAATGACTTTTATAAACTCTAGTACTAATGAAATGTTTATTTAATACTTGCATAACTCTCTCTGCCTCCTACCTCCACACATATCAACTGTATAGTAATATTACGCTGCATCATATATTTCATCAATTATCCCTTTTATAACACAGCTTTTCTACCTAATAACTCGAAAAAAGATAAAAAAAAAAAATAAACCTAACGCTCTCATAGATCTTAAATTTCTTCACCATTCCTTCATACCCTATCTCTATACTTTCGCACTAGATCTGCTGGTCTATATCTACTGGCACTTCGAACACGTACATAAACATATACCCTTCATATCTCTTCACCTTACGTACACCATAAAAATGAACAGGTATAAGATACAAAATAAGTTGGGCGAAGGTGCTTTTAGCTCAGTCATGCTCGCACTAGACACTACTACAAACTCGAAAGTAGCTATCAAAAAAATGAAAAAGAGACACTGGAAAGATTCCGCTGCAAATTTTGAAGTCGAAGCTTTATCAAAAATGAATCACCCGAATATCGTAAAGCTTATATCTTCTTTTCGCGAAGATTATAGGTCTTACCTTGTATTCGAATGTATGGAATGTAACCTACTAGAATATACTCAAAGCGATTCTAAAAACAGCAGGCTACCTAACAATATGTGCGGATCTGAAGTATTTATTTCTAATGTAACTATTCAAATTTTACGAGGCTTGGAGCATATACATAAACTAGGCTATTTCCATCGAGATTTAAAACCTGAAAACATTCTTCTGACTGTAAAGGACGATGGTCAGCTTTCTATCAAAGTAGCAGACTTTGGTCTAGCCCGTTCAATAAATAACTCAGTAAATATTCACGAAAACAATCAGCTAGCTTTAAGCAAGATTTTCTCTGGGCGCCCTTTGACCACTTACATAAGTACAAGGTGGTACCGAGCACCTGAAGTGTTGCTAGGCTCTAAATTCTATTCGTCATCTATTGATGTCTGGGCTGTAGGTACAATAGTGGCCGAGCTGGCTTTAAAACACCCTCTATTTCCTGGTATGAACCAAGTTGACCAACTCCGAAGAATTTTTAGTTTAATCCCTTTAGTCTCCGAAGTGTCTAATAACTCGAACAATACCAGCATTAATCCTAATGGATGGAATGAAGGCCTTAATGCTGCCATTTCTTTAAAAATACCTCTCCCTACTAGGAACAGCTCCAATCTTTCAAATGATTCTCCCGCACAAAAAACTTTGAAAAATGCATTATCTGGTATAAACCAAAGTATAGCAGAGTTTATAGAATATGTTCTTGTCTTAAACCCAAAATATAGACCTAATTCCGCTATGTCTTTGGCTAAAGCGGAAAAAATTTTCCTTAATCGCTCTGAACCTTATATCACCTCATTACCCTCTGATAATAAAGCTGCCACAGATAACTCAGCTGGAGCCGAATATAATGCTAGTAACTATACAAATACTAGTCCCTCACAGAAAGATTCAAAAAATATCAAAACTTTTAACCGAGCATCTACCACTAAACCTATTAACAAAGAAAGTCCCAAACTTTTTCAGAAGAAATCTATTTTGCTATCCTTTCCTGCAGATAAAGCACAAGATACTGAAGCTGAAGATAGGAAAGTCCCCGAATTGTTAAAGAAGCTGCGAAATAAATCTAACACAGAGTCTATTTCTAGAAGCGATGCTCCAAAGGAAAAATACACACACTCTAGAGGTTATTTTAGGACTGGACTTACCCAAAACAATTTCAGAACTTCTTACGAAAAAAGCTACGCTCCTAAAAAACATAAATTAGTCAAAAATCTCACAACTAGCTCTGTTAAGGAGCATGATTCTACAAGAGAATTAACGCTTAAGTTTGATGACTATTTTGATTTTTCAGGTAAATTAAATGAATCAACTTTAAATTTCGACACCTCTAAGAAGGCCGAAGACTTTATTGAACCTAGTTGTTTCGATAGCAACATATCCGATTTCTTCACAATTAAAGAGTCTACAGATTTTTTAAATTATGGAAATATAGATTTATTATCTACTATCTCCGACGTTGATCGTATAACAAAAAAAAAAGATGAACTAGAATCATTTTCTAATGTTTCAAGAACTACAGCCTCGAAAAAAATAATACCCAACAAGGAAAAAACCCCTTCAACAGATATTACCCCGGAAACGAAGCCTGTATCTATTCCATCAAAGAAATCTTCCGCTGGAGTTAAGGATAGGCAAGAATCTAATAGTACAAAAAAGACTTCAAACAAACTTTCAGCTTTGAAAAACATTATATCTAACTCGAAAAAGTCGTTTAAAAATTCATCAAAAAGCTTCTTTGACCACCAAAACAGACCTAATGCAGGTCATAAAAACTTTGAAGAGGCGAATTATACGAGCTCCATGTGTAGTAGCTCTACAGACTCTAATACTACCGAATCTAGTCCGTTTTTAAACAATGCCACATTAAATCATGCTTCTAAAAATGTAAACACTACTGAGGACCCTATTAAAATGCCCTTATCCCCACAAGGTACTGACGGTTTATCTACCCCAATATCAAGAAGCCCAGTGATATTTAATGACTTAAACCGAACTTTGGTAAACAAAGAAAAATATTCAGGATTAAAAAAAAACTCTTTTTTGGATAGTATGGATGTCAATACTTTGATACGTGATACAAAACTAAAAGAAAATGAGGATGTTTTCAATCCAAAATCTATTAAAAGAAATTTCAAATACAACTCTGTCCAAATTGCTAGAAATGATTCCAAAAACCCAGAACTCTCTGGAGACTATGGATTTGATCCAAATGATAAAAACATAGTTGAGAATTTTAAATTCGAAGATATATTGACAGTAGAAATGAAAAAGAGCTCCTCAAACAGTAGCAGAAGCTCCAAATTTTCTTCTAAAGCTATGTTTAGTCCATTATTTAATAAGTCTAAGCTAAAAAAATCAAAATCTTTCATTTCTGTTGGTATGAGAAATAATGACACTCAGTCCAGCTTTTCAAGGATGAGTATCGCTGAAGATAGTTGTGACTATGAATTTACCAAAAGAAAATCTTTAAACAGAACCATATCTGTACACAACTCCCCTAAAAAGTCTCTAAAATCACCAGAATTTTTGCGGGGGCTTATTCGTCTTAACAAAAAAAATCAATCATACGAAAAGTCCAAAAACAGGAACGTTGAGATATCATTTGAATCCAGCCCAACCATAAACTCTTCTGATATCAAAAAACTAAACATTGTTCTACCTATAGATCAAATTAATGAAATTAAGCCCAAAAAAACAGTTTTTTCGAATGAAAAAATTAAAGAATTTAAGACTAATGATGATGATATCCCCAAGCCTACAATGCTAGATTACTATAAAAAAAAACCCTCCAATCTTTTCAATGTTGGACAAAAAAATGATTCTGAAATTGACTTTACGTTTGATATGTTCGCTAAAAACTTTGAATCGAAATTAGACTTAGACTTTTCCATAAGCTTTATTAACAGCCCAATCCCTAAACCTATATCATTCGGCGAATTAAATAAAAAATAGGCCGTCAATATTCAAATTATATATATTTAATATTTTCATATTCCTTTTATTTAGAGTAACTATCCAATAAATGTATTTAATGATTGTGCATAGAAAATATATACTTTTTTTTTAAATATCACTCAATCCTTCAAAAAAACTTTCCCTTAGCTATTATATATTTGTAAGAACTGAGAATAAGCTCTCATGCTACAGTCAATATTACTCGCAATTCAGCTTAACTAATTTAAATAATAACAATAAAAATTGCTCATCGATAAGGTTTTATTGAAAATAAAAAGATTTTCATAGGTCAGAATTAATTAGATTGTTCATAGTAGTTCGAAATAAAATAAAATAAAATATTATACGATTTAGGTATATAAATATAAGAGATTCTGAACAAATAAAGCAGTTTGTTACTGTATTATGATATTGGCCTGAATATCTCTATTCGATAATGTCATTGGCTAAAAAAAGGAATTTCAATTTTCCGCATTATTTCATACCATTTTGGAATTTTTTGTATGCTAAAAAAAAGTAGTTGTGTTTTAGATTAGCTATTAATTTTTTGTATGATTTTATACACTGTAATACCATACACTACAAAGCGGCTTCTTGATAAAGAATTTCGCATAGAGTTACTTCTTATCTATCTTTTTTAGCTTATAAAAAAGGTACAATACTTATCTCACTACTAAAATTTATTTTCGGGAGTATATAGGTAAATTGAATATTATTTATTTTTAAAATAGATCCTCCATAAAAAATAAATCCATTTTCCGAATAAGGACTCTATAGCTTAATCCTTATTTAATTTTTTTTTGGAAAAAAAAATAGAAAGTTAGAACCTAAGCTAAAGTAGATAAAAAATAATTTAATCGAAGACAAATAAGGTAACTTTTGAAGAGCGAATAATTTCCTGCTCATGGCTTCGCTTTTATCTTTGTATTAGATAATAATATCGCTTAAAATATCTGTTAAATAAAAAGCTTTATCCGTTTTAAACTGGCAGGTAATATAAGCTTAACCCCGTAAGACACTATCGAATACAAAAAAAAAATTGTGATAGTGACATTAATACTAAAATTTATTTAATGTGAGTATGATAATAATAATCTTAGATATTATAAAATATGAGCTAGGCAATTATTTTTACAATTTAAACTATGTATTAAGGTATCTTGTGTTGAAACTATATAAATATTAGCTATATTAACACAAATTATATCCACTTAGATACGGAGAGCTTCAAGATATTGACAATTTTTTCCAAATCTTTTAGTTCTACATTTTCAGATTTTTTACAAGAGATGGATTCGAAAGTTGTAAATAATTCTTCGAGGAAATTTGGATCTTGTTGTAGTGATATCAAATAGTAGCAAATAGAAATTTTATTTAGAAATGCGTTTTTTGAAACGTCAGTTTTTAAATTGAGAATAAAACTGGTTGTGAATGAAACAAGATTGCTGATGTTACACACGTTTTGTAAAGCGTAATCGTCTCCTATATTGCTCATTTTCGACAGATTTAGTTGCAAAATAGGATGCTCAAAACTTTTTTTAGGGCTTGAGTTTAAAATAACATTTTGGCTTGGAAAGATTATGCTGGACCTGGATTTGTTTAAAATTTCGTTTTTTTCAAGATATTCGTATAATAAAGGGTATAAATTCATAGCCTTTCGCTTTTCAAAAAATCTCATAATGTCAGTGAAAAATTCATTTACATATTTAATATCTATATCCTTTTCAGCCGGATACATTAGCATGTCTAAAAGAGATTTTTCGGTTTCTAAGTGTACAAGCTTGGCCAAACTAAAAAACAATGTTTTGAATTCCGATGGATCGCTTGTACTGTTTATGTATTGGTCTGCCTTCACGTTTTTTAAAATATATAGCTCTAACTTTCCTGCGATTGAAAAAATGATTGAATCTACTCCTAAGCTATTTCTGGTTGTTTTAGCTTTTTTAAGGGCTTTATTATCCACTGAAAATGGTGGTTTAGATTGGATTTTTTGTAAGTTTGAACCATCATTTAACAACTTTCCAGAATTTATTGATTTTGGGTTATCAAAACTGTAATTTCTTTGAATAGAGGATAATCTAATAGAATTAGTTCTATTTAAATTGGTCAAAATCGGACCAACACCAAAATTAACGTCCGATTTAGCAAAATGACTATCTCTATTAGTGGTGTATAAATCCTTAGGTGAAGGTTTTTCTTCGCTGTATTTTTCTCCACTTGATTCTAATTTTCTTTCAGAAGTTTTCTTCGTTATCATGGGGGTCTTAATAATAGACGAGGGGCTTACATAATTAGATTTTGATGAATTCATTATCATACTCTGTAATGGGCTGATAGATAATTCATGAATAGTATTTTTGGTGCGGTAATCTAGTTCTGATTTATTAATTCTATCATAAAGAGTGTTATAGTCCTTTTTATTTTTTCCATTTGCTAGTTTTTCAGATTTAAATTGGTAGTATTTTTTGGTATACTTAGATGTGAATGTTTCTAAATCAAATTGAATTAAATCTATGTTTTCTTTTTCGTCTTTACTATTCATAAAGTCATCTTCAATAGACGCGCGAGTCTTATTTGAGGTTATGGTGTCATTTTTAGGGAATATATTCAATTTGTTCTTGATCATTTTTGATCTTCGGCTTTCAAAATGCGCATCAAAATCTCTATAGCTTTCTTCTAAGCTATTTTCTTCTCTGGTATTGTTATTAGTAGAGACTTTATCGTTTGAATATATAACTGACTGGTTAAAAATAGGTTTGTTGCTGCTAATTAACATAGATTCTTCTGAGTTTTTATTTATGTTATAGCACATATCAGGAGTAGAATATTTTCTGTGAATGGAGATTTTATTTTTGTTATAATAAAACTCATTTTGGAGTTTTAAGTTTGCAAGGCTTTTGTTTCTTGTGTTGAGTTTTGCAATAGAATCCCTAGTTCTAATAAAGTTTGCAGTGCTAGAAGATTTTTTGGCCGATTTAGAGGCTTCATCTGCATTTTTTAGTTTTATAAATTTTAAAAAGCTATCAAAAGATTTACGTTTTTGCTTTTTTTTATCAAAATCTGTACTTTTGCGCATGATATTTTTTTCCTCCGAAAGTTTGTATATTCTAACTATCTCTTCATTTTTCCACTTAATAAGGCTGGCGTTCATTGATTTCGTTGTTTTTGTAACTTCAGGGTGACTAGGATAAATCAAATTTAAGCTTTCGCTTAAAGATATGCCATTTAGGCGATTGACTTTACTTTGGTTTACCCTTTTTGAGGAGCTTGAATTTGAGTTTGTATTTCTCTGCTTTCTTTCAGCTTTTACTAAATGACCAAAATCTTTCAATTCACGATTATGTCCTGAATAAATTCCGTTGTCATAAAAGTCTGAAGTAGACAAAGAATGCGCCAAATCATTAATTTTTCGTAACGAGATTGTATTATAATTAAACTCAGCATTCTGGTTGATGATAGGTTCAGAGTTGTCAATATTTGCCAAGTAGTTAAAGTTTTCGATACTATCATCTTTTTCGTAATTTATTCGCCTGCCTGGTAGGCTTTGGTTTCTATGCTTATTTTTTCTTATTCCACCTTCTGCATTTACAATTTTTGATTTTCCTACCTTTTTGTCCAAGCTAGGCTGAGATAATTTACGGAGATTTTCTTCTAATCAATTCATAGAATGAACATCTTAGCTCGAAATAATATACAATAAAATAACAACTTCGATAATGAAATTATAAAAAATACCTGGGAACTTGTAGTTTATAGCTGGAATACTCCTTCGACCTTTTTTTTTACTTGTATTTGTAGTTGTAGTTTTGTATACTGGATTTTCTATAGATAAATCTTTAATGCTAATATTGAGTTTTCCAGGGATGTCATTATAAGACTTTGTAGCTTGCTTTATTTGATAATACTCGTGTTTTTCTAACCTTTCTTTGTTAGTTTTTTTCTGTAGGGTAATATCAATATGGTTGCTTTCTGGTTGGGAGTTTTTTTTTAAATATGGTATAGGTGTATTCTTAGCTTCGGGAATATCGATGATATAAGCATTCTTTGAATCGCTTTCTAGTTCTATGGCGTCTTCATAAAATTCTTTTTCAGAGTCTAAATACTCTTTTGCCAAGTAAGTTGAATCGGATTTTTGCAAGTCGCTGTTACATAGAGTTTCTCTATTTTTAACGCTTTTATTTTTATTGAGTTTTTTAGGTTTATAATCTTTTTCTAGATTGTCGCAGTTGCTATCTTCAGATGAAGTGTAGCACCTTCCCTCTATTTTATCCTCAGAGTCGGGTATGCTTCTTATACTAGTTAAAATGGATCTTTTGGTGTAGCTTACAGGACTGACATTGTTTTTGAACATTAGAGCCTTATCGCTAAATTTCTGGCCATGGTTGATGAAAGTTTTGAAGGAAGGGTATCCCTGAAAGCCATTAGTCGAAATGTGCTCGACAGCCTTTAGCTCCTCCATTTTATAAAAATAAGCAATGGACTAATTATAACTATAATTTTTTTAATGTATTAAATATCTAGTCTAAGGGTAATAAATAAAATAAAAGGGATTGATTTTAAATTGTGTGCATTAAAGGGGCAATTAAGAGTTTTATATAATGGTAAGGTATGAAAACAATAAATAGTAGCTTATTTTCCTATAGGTTTATCTAAGCTACTAGTAATAGATTTTATGGTTTATGGTGAAATGCTGAGACATGAGTTTAGATAGGATTATTGTATAGTAGTTTTATGTTCAAAAATTCCCTATTTATTTTTAGCTCTTAATTATTCACCTAAACCTATGACTATAAGAATCTGGATATGGTGCCCTTAGTTATATCAGAATTATCAATAAGGTTTTTCTGCATAAGTAGTCAAAATGTAATAAATTACAAACATTTGCCATGTTATAGTAAGCGGGAGACTTAAAAAAGAACATGTAGCATAAATTTTCAACTAACATGTAATGATGATTGGTTATGTATATCATTCCTCTTCTTTTTAAGCCAAAAAAAAAAAACTAAAATTATAAATCAATTCTACTTTGATCTACGCTGTAGAAAATAAGCTAAAAGCGTTCTTTCTTATTAAATTATGTCATTTTCTCCTTCAAATAAATCTGAGCCGAGGTTCATGATAAAATGAAAATTATTAATTTGTCCAATTGCTAGACTAAATTTAAAAATAATGATCTACGTTTGAACTCTATAGACTGACGACTTATAGTAGTATATATTGTGTAATGGTGAAAATTAATTGTATTGCCTGGACCAAATACATTCTTGACTATTAATAGACCCTAACAATCGGGCCAACTTGACTCGATTTAAATTTATTTTAATGCGCTTTGCATAAGAATTTGTTTTCGTATATAATTTTTCTCAAGGGTACAATTGCCTAAAAATTAAATAATATTTGATGTAATAAAATTTCAATCAAATAAAGTTACAAATTATCATAAAATAATATCTAAATACTGTAACTAACTCGTAAATTCAATAAATCACTCAATAACTATTGGCTATGAACCTGAATTAAAAATAATTATATAAACTCGTTAGTATTTTTTAAAGCCTCACCAATACAACACTGTATAAAAAAAGTATTTAATGATTCGTTTATTGATTATTAATGTAAACCATTTACTATTATTCACCTTTAAGCCAATATTTTTGTGCGAAGCAGAACTATATTTTTGTTACTGATTTCAATTTGCTAATATTTGTACATCGGAAATTATTTCGATGAGTGGAATTTGTACCTTGAACTAATTCCTAATAGGTATGGAGCTGGTAGTGCGACGAATGGAGGTTAACTGAAAATTAATTTTCACGATATTTTTATAACTATTTAAATAATATTTGATACTTTTATTGCATACTTTTAAATGGTGTTTAAAAAACTCAGAGGCAAAAAAAAAAGATCAGAACTTTATACTGTTAAAAATTTCTTTAATATCATCTTTATTATAATTAATCATCGTATGAATTATCTAATCAAACATTACCTTTACCTAACTTAACTCTTTCCTGTCCAATACCCTTTGATAAAGTCGATTTTTTGATTCGTTTATGATTTATAAGTAAATTTATTATTTGTAGCTATTCAGCAATAAACCAATGATTGAAATATCCACGGAGTTAAAGTTTTTTATTTGAACGCTGTAACTATATTTTGTAGGCCAAAAACAGTCAACCTCCCGTGAAAAGGCTAACCCTTTCCCGTTCAACGCTCTTTGAAAAAATGAATTTATTGATTCGTTTATGATTAACAATGAAATTTGCTATTTGCTGTTATTTTACAATACACCAACAATTCTTAAAGCCTCGGAATTAAAGTTTTTTATTTAAACGCAGTTGGCTATATTTTGTAGATCAAAAATGGTCTAACGCGCGGGAAAGGGTTAAATAAGCAAATATAGTTTCTAAAATTAAATATTTCTGGTTCCCCTATGAATATCCCACATCAAAAATATCCTACCACTCGGGAAATTTTGATACCGATTTGTTTTTTTAAATTTTATCGCAATGTATGGAATATTCGTTATTTACCCTTTACCATTCAGCAGCCTTTGAAAAAATTAAATTTTATGGTCCGCTTGTGAAATAAGTAAATTTATTATTTACTATTACTCGACAGAAAACCAATATTTCTTAAAATCTCGGAATTAAATTATTTTAATTGAGCGCTGTTGACTATATTTTGTAGATCAAAAACAGCCTACCGCGCGGGAATGGGTTAACCCTTCCCCATCCAAAAAATTTTGCATTATGAAAAAATAAAGCTCTCGCGCTCTTTATTAAAATATAAAATACTATTGGCTCTATTAAATAAGCTTTAACCCTTTCACGGGCAGTAGACCATTTTTGACTACAAAATCTATCAAATTAAATTCAATTAAAAAAATTTAATCCAGAGATCTTAATAATTATTGAATAGTTGTAATAAAAAAGAAAAATATAAATTTACTTATCAATCACTGGCGAATCATTAAATTTAATTATTTAAAGAGCGTTGGACGGGAAAGGGTTAAGTAAGTATCATTTAATAATGATAAAAATGTTAAAATATGCACAAAAAAGTTGTCAGAACCTTGTCCAGCCTTATCCAGGCCTAAAACTAACCAAAAAAAAGTGATAAAAATAATCGCTATAATTAAAGTGCATATTCATTTTTATAATAGTTCAAGCTAAATTTAAATGAGATTCCTATTATGTTATTAGTTCTTTCAACAGCTATAAATAAAATATATTTTTACGAATAAGCAATTTGATTATGATCGATCATTATTTTACTAAATACTAACGAAAAGATATTACAAAATTCATGACATCTTGGCCTCTATTAATTTTATATCACCAAGAGATACAAAGATTAACATATTATAAAAAATAGCTAAATTTTATCATCGCTCTATATTAGAACATAAGTGCAATGTTACCACATTTACACTTCACAAGGGTTATTTAATCAAATCAATGAATTTTTTAATGATTTTATTGCTATAAAAAGTATTTTTGGGCTATATTTAACTCTAGACTGAATATTCATTAAATTTGGTTGTTTACGGTAAAAAAATATAGAGATACATTTCTCACTAAAAAAATTATAATTTTTATAGGGGAAAAGTTCATATAAAGAAGTTAAGGCGAGTAATTATTGCTAATTTATTATTTTTAAGTAGTATTAAATAATATAAAGCTTAAAGGATTATCCATTTTTATTATTATTTGATTCTATATTAACTCATAATCACCCACGATTATTGAAATAGCCCCCAGAAAAATAACGCATTTAAAAAAAATTATAAAATCTGTTGTTTAATCAATGTTTAAAAAATAATAAAAGCTTTTTTTAGGTATTAATACGTTAATATTTATTCTTTATTTAATTAAGGAATAGAAATACTATATGAATATCTAGAAATTAAATAAAAGAATGAAAAGGTAAAATAGAAGATTAAAATCCATATTACTACTATAACTTAACATTTTAATATTGATAAAATTTAAAAGTAAAAACATGAAATAAGAAGAAATTAAAACATCAAAAAGTCTTATTCTGATCAAGTATAATAAAAAAATACATAATGATAGCAGCTTTTTAACCTATGGAATCGACTAAAAACAACCTACCTCTGAACGGATAAAACCTCAAAATCCGATATAGTGTTTTTTTTTGTCTTTTACGTATTTATACTTATACAGCTCTGTACTTTGTGCAAGTATTCCATATATTTTTTCAAGTATATACCTTTTATCAAGAAACCCTTTAATCCTGCAGCTTTAGTTAACGGTATCTAAAATATTATTTTATTTTATTTTATTTTATTTTATTTTATTTTATTTTATTTTATTTTATTTTATTTTATTTTATTTTATTTTATTTTATTTTATTTTATTTTATTTTATTTTATTTTATTTTATTTTATTTTATTTTATTTTATTTTATTTTATTTTA
>LSSN01000442.1:7860-19539 GCA_001970855.1 Smittium culicis
ATTTTAAAAAATGCGCATTTCTATTTATAGCCAATAGCTTTTAGAGAAAAATATCAAATTTCACCAATAATAATAAATCTTTAAATCCGGTATAATGTGTTTGGCCTGAAGTTTGACCAGGCTTTAGCTAGGCAAAGAAACTAATAATCATAATAAAAAAATCAGTAAAATAATTAAAAAAACCATACAATTTCAAGAAAGCAAAATAATCTTATGCCCCCCCCCCCTTTTACCTAATCAAACCCTTTAAGGTTAAAAGAGCTTTATTGAAAGTTTTTTGCATATTTATACATACGTTTTAGATATGCTATACTCTATTTTAGACATACTTGTATCTGAATAAAAGGATTGTATGTTTTGTAGCATCATAAGTAAAAGAAAAAAAAAATTCACTGATGACTCTATCTCTTCAAAATTATATAATCTATTAATTTAATCAAAAAAATTGTTAAGTATAAATTGTTGAAGCTTTGGTCTACACCAAGGGTTTATATTGATTATTGAGCATCTGTCAACATGATTAATAGGTATATTTCACAAATATTAAATTATGTACATACGTATTATCAATGTAAAAAAACCCCTATCTTATTCCAAATCATTAAAATTAAAAAATGAATTACGCATTTTGAAATACGAAAATGGCACAATCCAGTTTTAACAAATAAATTTACATTGTTTTAAATCGTTTTTTTTTAGCTACAAAACTAAAAATAAATAGTATAAACGAAAATTATATATAAAAAATGTATAAGTATATGAAAGGAATTAAATTATAAATCTATACCTAAAAAAATTAATAAAAAAAATTTTTTTGAGCTAACACTAGTATTGAGTATCATTTAAATTTATGTTAATATTTATATATAAAGAGGTGTAACATTTTACTCATGAAATTAATTATATTAATAAGTATTCGCCTGATTTAATGAAAAAGTTGTTGAATCCAGATAAAATATATTCATAATAAACTTTAGTGGTATATGAATATAAATCAAAGAGATATTTTAATAGAAAAAAGTCTGAATCTTCAATGAATCTCATATTTATAGTCAAAATATATAATTTCAATATTGATCAAATAGTTGTGTTCGAAAAGTGCCAACCTGGAGCGTTAACGCAAAAAAAGCTGCTGCTCGACTTAAAATATCAAATTTAAAACAGCAAAATAAAGTTTATTAGTATAAATTCTAAGAGTATACTAAAATTATTCAAATGGTTGGCTTAAATAAGTGATAAGCTTGAGAGTTAACGCAAAAAAATCTGCTGCTCCACTAAAAATATCAAATTGATATCAGGATAAAATATTAAAGATTAATCAATGTGCATTGAAATATTTAGCTCAGATTAGTGTCAACTTCTAATATTATTGCAATAAATTTTGTCAAATCTATCGTTGATTACATCATGTATTTTATATTATTGTTAAAATATAGTTTTTTTTCAAACTTATATTTATTTATTTATTTTAAGATAATTTAATATTCTTATAATTTATAAAATTTTAATTATATAAAGATTCATTTTTTATAAATAGCATATGTAGCTATTTCAATTATTAATGAGATAAATAGACTCAGTTAATAAGCTTATTTAAATATTTAAATATTTTCATAATTCTTATAATATATCATCTATTCATGTCTTGAAAATTGCAATAATTAAATGCATTTCTAGCGTTTATATTTTTCATAATTTTTATGCTTTTATAGACTCGGAATTTTTACCTAGCAAAATTTCTGGACATAATTTTTTTCCTAAGCGTTAATTATCAACATATGTTAATGTAATTGATACAGGAGGTCCTTATTTATTATGTATGTGGTTCGCTCCCTGATACCTAGCTATTTAAACTAGGAGTTTTTCTATTATTATTATTATTATTATTATTATTATTAGTATTTTTTTAGCTATTTGAACAGAGTTTTTTCATTTTTATATTTTTTTTATTAAAAGATTAGATACCCACAAACTTTTTTTGGAAGTGCGAGATGATTTTATATCCCATTTTTTTGTTTTGGAAATCTCGGGAATTTGGAATATCTCAGCTGCTGAGAAAGCTTCTTCCCTTTGTTTAAAATATGTAATTTCTTTGTAGAATTACTAATTAAATTTATAATAAAATAACTTATCGATATTAAAATAAAGTTTTATATTATTCAATATCATCGATTTATGGCTAATAACTAGTATTTTTTGGAAGGGTCAATTTATTACCTGACAGAAAATTTGACTGTGGCTTAGATGTCATACATATTCGTATTCCCACGTACCTTGCCTTTATCTCTAAGATTTTTTTTTAATACTTAATATGTTTCCTTTCGGTTTTATTTTAATTTTATTAAAATTTAATTTGTCTTATTTAAAAGGAAAAATTACTTAGAACTATATAACTTCAAATTTCAATAAAACAAATAGGTGGGTGATCCTTTTATACTTCAGGGATTTTTCATATTTTTCCTCCATTAACTCTCAAACTCATCTAGTGTGAGCTTTGAAACTGATGTCGCGGTGGAAAACTGCGACAAGGTCTCTGAACCGTCATTGGTTTAGAATAGATAACGTTAAGTATACGAATAAACAAGTATGGCAGCTATGTTCCGTTTTTTCCCCATAAGGGGGTTTTTTTTATGAAACATTTAGACTGCGATTTAGGTATTAACTTTATATTATTTTATTCTTTAATTATCAAAACTCTATAAAAAAAAGCCAATTAAATATGGAGGAAAAGTCAGGATAGGAAAAAACATACTTTTTTGTTTAAAATATTAAAATTTGAATAAACCAACCTAAATAAATAAAAACCTCATTTCCCATAAATTAATCATAGTTATTTAGCCAGGTACGTGTAATAACTAAACCCACGATACTGATATCTCAGGAGTAACAGTATATCAAATAATATAAAAATAAATAACCCAATATAAATATAAGAATAACATTTATAACGAAATTTTATCATAAGCATAAAGAGTATAGAGTAAAATCTAAATGAGAATAAAACCCGCAATTCAATTATGTACTATAAGTGGTAGATGCTAGATAAATTCTACACCATCGTGCAACTCCACCACTACAATTGATATTTTTTGTTGCATTAATATGTTTTTTAATTAAGATGATTTTTTTAGGAAATAATGAACTATGATGCTTTTTATAGTGTTAAAGATGTATTTTTAATAATAATTAAAATATCTTTAATATTTTAATAAATTAATTATAAATAGAATTTTTATAATATTATTTTATTTATAATTATAATAAATAATTTTTGAAATAAAAAGATGTTTATAGATTATACCATTAATAAAACTTTAAAAATGATGATAAAAACACATTTATTTTCGAAAAAAATTTCAAAATTTGGTTTTTCTTAGATTTATATTTTTAACGTTTTCCAAATATAATTTTTCTTAATATTATTGAAGTAAATATTAATTTTTTAATAACTTTTTTCTCATCAAAATATATCATGAATTTAACAATTCTCACAAATAAAAAATAATTATACATATAAACCTTTAAGCCATATAGGATTGCGATAACCCGATTCATATTAAACAAGGATTCAATTCAAAGTTTTAGATTTTTTTCTCAATTGACTAGTTCAAGAATTTTATTTATAAATCTTTGAATTAATATAATTAGTGGAATTTTTGTAATTTATGTGATGATATAAAATTAAATGTTACTTTCTATGAATATGGAACATTTTTTTTCGAATTGGAGGTCCATAATTCAAATAAATAATTCGTTTAAGCTATATAATCTCACTAATATTGAAAGTATTTTTCTAATATATTCAATTCAATATTTTTTATATATTAAAATGCAAGATATATAATAAGGCTTTCATTTGTATATGTTATTTATATTTAGTTTATTTCCGTGGTTATAAAAAAATTAAATCTAATATCTTTTTATATAAATTTTATTCAAACATAATAAGTAATGAGCAATAAGTCGAAATAGACTGATTTTTAAATTAATAAAAAATATTTTGAATCATAATTATATATTTTGACATGTAGTAATTATTGCAACAAAGTATTTATAAAAATTTTTTTCTCATTCATTCTGTAGTATCAGAATGATACGAAAATATAATTTATACCATTCTTTTAATTAGTATAAATTATCTATTTCAATATTTAGTGATATTAATAAATATTTAGTTCATTTAATAATAGTATTTAACATTATCTGACTAGATTAATCGCTCGATTATATCAAAAATTTTATTCTGCTCTCGATTTTGACTAAATTATACGATATTAATTTTGATTCATAAGTAATGTAAAAAAAAAATTAGATAATTATGTCATACTGTAAGTTTGGGTCGGAATAGAACTTTTTAAAAACTATTTTACTGTAATATAAAAAGTATTTGAGATGATAACTCATCAAACTAATTACTTGCATTTATTAAAATCTTTTAATTGCGATTTATTTTATAGCCAGAATGTTAGTTTACAACTGATTAAATTTCTTTATTACTCGGTGTTTATTATATTTTATGTTTTTTTTTCTACCAATAGTTGAACAACCCATTAGTTAGCTTGACTTCAAATAATTTCTATTAGTTATAATTAACTATATTTAGTAAAAAAGAGTGTGAGAAAAAATTCTCCACCTCTCTAAAAATAAAAATAAAATCACTGAGCAGCATAATAGATACTTTTATGCGTGCTTTAATTGAAGCTCACTTTTTCTTCTAGGTTGTTTCAGACTTTATTATTTTTTAGCTATTGATAATATTTATCGTTGTAAACTCAATATTTTTTATTTATTTATTTAATTATTAAATATTTTTTGTGGTCCATTTTTTAGATAATGTTAAGTTTAAATCAATCGAGGATGTTTTTATTCCTTTAATGTTCAAACTTTGTGTATAAAAACTCTTTAATAACTAATAAGTCTAATAGAATAATAGCTGAATAAAATATTAAATATATAAACTATACGTTTTTAAATAGCATTAAAATTAACGCCACAAATATTTTTACCTGTGAGCATACACATTTAGAATATTTTTACATAACATTTCTTGCATTATTGAAATTTTTAATACAGGTGCATATATATTATATAATTGCACAATTATAATACATTTCATAACAATATCAAGGTACTAAACGAATCTGTAGTTGAATTTTTATAAATCTTCGATATGATATCTAAAAACAAACATCTTATTATATCATTTTACACCACCAACTAGTTATTTTAATAGAAGTTTTATAAGCTTCATATTCTTTAATTGGAGTTTTTTATTTCGCTAAAATCACACAGAATATTACAAACTAGTTTAAATTAATTAATTTATATTTCTATTATCATTTTGTACTTAAACTATTTTTAAGAGGCTATAAAAACCCTTTCAATTTTGAATACAATTATTTCCAAATTCCTGAATAAAAAAGTTATAGAAAAAATATAAAAAGCATAAATCGCAAAAAAATAAACCCATATTGATATTAAGCTAATTTACAGACCTAAAAAAATTTCAGAGATATAACTGGCGAACCAGCCAAGAAAACAAACCACGCCGCTATTTTACCACATTATGCGCCACCAATCATCCCTGTTCCAAGGAAATTTTATATTCTGATTCATGTGATTTTTAGCGCCTGATTTTTTTTTTCTTTTTTTATCAATTCAGAATTTAACTAGGATACCAACATGGGGTCTAGTTAGCTATTTGTTTGTTGCTAAGCCTATAACTCTGGTGATATTCTTCGTCGGGGAAACTAGGGATAGGATGGAACAGAAAAGTTCTACTAATATCAGCCAATAGGGAGAAACACCCATTTTTTTTCTTATTTATCATTATTAATTTTCAATCGTTTCTCTTTAAAAAGTTTAGGGATGTATATAAATACGCTCTTTTTTTGAGTTTCAGCAGGGCGGCTACTTTTTCTTTTCTTAAAAAACTTATAAAAAATTCTTTTTAAATCTTACATTGTTATTGCAAAAATAAATCTCAGAAAAATTTCAAATAAAATAGTTACCAGTAATATTTTCCTTTTTTACATTTAAAGATATTCTCTATTTCTCAAGATAAGTTCATGTAAAAAACATTCATCTCAACATATCACTCACTAATTTTCCCATTCACAGATCCTTTATCTGAAATATTTCCTGTCTTTAAAGGTATAAATATATGTACATTTTGTCAAAATAATTGAAATATTAACTCTTAAAACTCGGACCAACAAAGTACCCTTCTCTCTTCTTACTGCTGTGACCATTACATCTATATTATCTTACGTAAATCACTATCTTATAAATCCCGTGATTGGGCTGCTATTAAAAAGATGCTGTTTGCTCTTTTTGGTGATTATTATAATTAATCTGTTGAGAGCCTAAAATAATCAGTATTTTCAGGTTTCAACTGATTTATCATTGTATAATTACATTTTTAGTTGAGGATATATCAGCCAAAAACTCATAAAAGTAGATACAATCTTCCTTTTAATAAGTTTATTTTTCTATTAAAAACTATACATAAATAGATTCTTAACCGATTTGGACCAAGATTATACAATTATTCAGGGTCTAAATATTACTATGAAACTTTTTATTCATTACTTAAAGAAGAATTAAGATACCAATAACCTTTAAAATAATTGAAATTCAAAGCAAGCAGAACTTCAAGCACTTTAATAGTTGTATTTCTTTTTTTTATTAAAAGTCTCATCATTGAATATTCTTTTGACGTTCGTGAGATCCAGAGAATGAGACATTGAAATCTAGAAATCAAGGTACATTTAATACAAAATTATTAATAGATAAAATGAGTGCCATCTCAATACATTTAGAATGACTATAGGAAAAATCATCAAATAATACAGCAAGATACTTTTGACAAGGCTTAAACAAAAATAAATGCGCAAATTGTGATGTTGATCATTTGAAAAGAAACTGCGAGATTCTGGATAAAGTCCTTATAAATGCAGTAGTAAAATTAAGTGATCTATCAATAAGTTTAAAAAAAATTGAAAGACCTGTCCCATTGAACTTCAAAAAAGGGTGAATAAAATTTAGTTTAATAATTCACAAAAAATATATATTAAGTTGATAAACATTCAAGAATACGGCTCAACATATATCACTATGTTTAAAGCTATGTGAATCGTAAAAGAGGATTATTTCTGATTCTTGGTCGAATTTTATGCATCCACAAAATAAATGTAGATATCTCTGGATTTACACCTTAATCGCAAAGCCTGCCTAATTATACCTAGAATAATCAGCGTTCAAACTCCAAAAATAAATATACACTTAGAATTAATCATATGTAATTGATTTATTTACCTATAAAGGTAATTATACCACCAGAGAAAGTTATTTCCGAACCTTTTAATGAAATAATCCTAAAATGACAGCATTTTGAGCATCATAAGAGCGAGTTATAAATATTCAAAAATAAACTATAAGATCTGTACTTCATAAGTGAAAATATTTAATAGTATAGATATTTCAACAAGAACTACCTAGCGATTCCTGATCTTTACTAAAGTCGCTAAATGAGTATCTTAGACTAAAAATAATCGATTTCGGTACAAATTATATCAAATAATCAGACGTGAATTCTAAGAAAAATTAATTAAGTTGGTTGAGGGCAAATATAATGTGGTAGAGTATATAAAAGTCCTATGGAGATAAAAGTGCCGAAGTAACGATTATTTATTTTGAAGAAAGTGAATCAATATCAAGAATTCAGAAGTTTACAACTCATTGGAAGAGAATTGTAGAGTACAGTTTAGCTATTCATTGATCTGGATTTAACTTTGTGAAAATAAATGTTTTTCAAAAATTTAGGGCATTTGTAATAAATTTGATGTTTTAATAATTTGGATTTCCGTAAAAGTATAAATATTTATCAATATTCATATAAAGAATCGATTTATCTTGATATTGACTTTGAACTAAATAATTCGAGCACTGAAGATCAATAGATCCAATTTAACACTGTGATAACCATAAGTGATTAATATTCTGGAGATGTAGCATCAATCTGTTTTCATTATACCATGAACCAGAATCGATATATATTCTAAACTGATTAAAGTAATTTAAGAGCTATTCCAAAAAATATCATTATATAATTTAAGCAATACTATTACAAAAACGGCTAAAAAACGAAGGTTTTAAAAAAAAAAAGACCAGATGAAAAAAATCAAATCAGATACCAGAAACGCTACAATCTATTAAGAATCTTTTGAATAAATATATTTGCATGATATAAACGATTGATTCTCTGAGACTACAAAATAAAGATATGAAAATTTAGCATTCGGTAACTGAAACCTAAATGATTACGAGATTTCCTTTCTAAATATAGCAATAATTAGTTGCAATAATGCCTTCGCATTCAAACAAGAATAAATTTTAGTTTTAGCTACCCGAATCAAAGTTCCAATAAAAATTGAATTTTTGAGCATATATCACGTTTTTTTAAACCGTACCCTGTACCCTAAGGATTACATGGTGAGATCAAAGAGCCTTTACAAGAATAATATCGGAAAGTAATACGGAAGCATTGATATGCTTTTACTCTAACAGGAATTTTTATTTTCGTAAAAAAGATGCAGCTAATCTCGGTTTTATTCAGTATCTACTCCCTGAAAATTCAGTTACGGTAAGAAATGGTGGAGACCTATCATTGGTCGATAAATTTGAACTTGATTTTTATGAAAGAAATATATACTTATCCATTGACCCGCTGTCCGGTCATGATCAAATAATACTGGCAGAAGAATACTGAGATTTAATCAAATAGATAATTCTTTTGTGGTAAATCATATAAACATACTACAGAAAGGATGGAAAAACTCATTAAAATTTTTATATTGGTAATTTTAATTGATATTCATAAGACAAAATTAAAAAAAGATTGGAATCATATAAGATTATAGTTCTATAAGTTGGGATATTCAAAGACACGAAAATATCTAATTTCTGGAGATCGAATTTTTTTCAGATAGTATTTTATGGATTTAACTTTGTATAAAAGGCTATGATTGAAGCAGAACTAACATTAAGTCGTAAAAAGTAGAATTATGAAGTTTCATCAGTGTAAATAATAGGGTTCATCGTAATAAATCAAGATGATCTGAGGCAGAACGAAATATCGATAAAATAAAAAAGTGGCCTCAACCTAAAATTATAACTCAAATTCGTGATTTCTTGCGACATTTTGAGTTTTATACAATATTTTTTGGGGGTTTATCAACGATTTCTGAACCATTAATTAAGATAAACAAGGTACGATAGTAAAAATTTCGAAAGTAGATCAGAAAAGAGAATTCGATTACAAAATATGTACTTAGTTGGAATGGATGTTCTGAAGCCCTCAGATAATTCACATCCAAATCAATCTTTAGTTTTAGTGGTTGATGTGAGTACCGGTACAAGCTGAGGTGGTGTACTTTGGCATACTGATGAGAATGGGTTTAGCAAATTAGGAACGTATATAATACATTAATTAACATTAAGAAAGAAGATAAAAGCTTAAGCTAAGTGGAAACTGTACGCATTATAGATGATGGTCCAAAAATTGAACTACTATCTTTATAGCTCAAATTTATAATAGAGAAAGATGATAAATCTATATCAGCCATGTTTAACAAAGTTATTCTACCTTCATTTTTTACATCAAGATGGGTAAAGTACCTCAAAATATTTGATTAATAAACGTTTAATCAAAAAGGAGCTAATAAAACTGCAGCAGACAAAATAATGAGATTCAGTATATATAATATGCTGTAACTCGATTATATAAAACCAGATTATCCAAGAGTGAAGATATAAACAGTTAATCTAGAAAATAATGGATTATTGAAACCGAATAGGACAGAATATACGGTAACTATATATCTAACTCTTGCAATATCAGGATAAAAGCTTTCTAAAGTGTGAAAAACTATTTTTTGAGTAAAAGAGATCTCTAATAATGACTTTTATGGAATCACACTCTCTTAAAGGTATTAACTAAAGCTTACGATAGAATAAAAGTAATTGGACCAAAGTACGAAGATGGAGGTGGGGGCCATAGAGGTATGTATTATACTATAAGTAAAATAAAAATTAGTTATTTTTGGTCTTCCTTGTACATAAATTCAGAAATATATATACAGTCTTGTATCAACTGCCAGAATTGATCACTCGGAAAATTTTTTAATCCTTATAACGTTGATCTAGAGTTCGCTCTATTCAGTAAATAGGCATAGGCCTTTTTCTTGTTCCTATTGGAAATTAGTAATATAGTGCTTAGACGTTAAAATATCGATCTCAGCGGTTGTGTAAAAGCCTGAGAACTAAAAAAAATGATAAACATATTGATTTTGAATTTTATAAAGAGATATTATTAGAATGTGATAATATTTCGCTAAATTTTCGATAGCGAATAAAATAATTAGAATTCAATTATACAAATGGTGGAAAAATACGGGATTAATATTTATTTTAATTCAGCCTATCATGCGCAGTCCAACAGTATGATAGAAAGTTCATGGGGGTGTTAATAGATACGCTTTCAAAATAATGCAAGAATAAATCTGGTTATATACTGGGAAATTAAAATCTTTAGGATTATAAAGTTTCATCAAAGTCTACCACATAAAAAACACCATAAAAACTGGTATTTGGACAAGAAATCGTGCTGCTCGTAGAACTTAAAGCATAGACTTGATATTTAACCAACTGGAAAGAAATTAGGAGTACTGAACAAATTTTAGTAGCCAGAATGTTTCGACTAGAGGGAAAAGATTAATTAATGATGATTTTTTCGGTTTATTTAAAACATAAATATTGATAAAAAATTTTAATTTGAAAAAAGGTTCAATATAAGAATTTATCCACTAAAAATCGGATTATAGTGCTGCTGATGATCACCACTATAGAATAAAGTTACGATGACAAACTTTAATATCGGTGGAATAGACCTTAATCAATATCAATATCCTTGGAAACAGGCTTTTCCTACTTTCTAAAGTTTGATTTCTCCTTATGTGAGATCAGTTGCAAGTAACAGGATAAATAATTATATTTCACGCCTGAAAATTTTAATCTATTCTCAAATTTGGAGAAGAAGAATCCTTTAGCGTAAACACGGTACAGGGTGGAGCTGATTCTATAAAATTTCCATCTAAAACTAATATTGCAGGTGTTTAAAAAGCATTTTCTTATTTAACTGGAGTGTAAACATCTGCCGAAACACCCATAATATTTAGAAAAAAGTTATATAAATACAAATTAAAACTCTAGTAATAATAAGGTACACACAATGCATAAACGCAGCGATAATATTAAGCTATTCATTAAATAGGTTATATTATATACAATCGAATTTATTATAGAGTAACAGATATATAAATAAACAAAATAATCATCTCAAATTTCAAAATGTTTAAAAATGTTTAAAAATTTTTTAAATGAAACATATAGAAATAAAAAGTCGAACATAAACAGTTTAACAACAGAATAGTTAAAAAAAATATTGATTTATAAAGAAAAAAGAACAAAAAAGAACAATTAATTCATAAAAAATAATCATATGTATGAAAAAAAATAAAAAAACTAATTATTAAATTTATAATTGAATACTGATTTCTAAGAATATAATATTATAAAAAATGAAAGAAGTAAAAAAAAATAAAAAAAACCTAAAAATAC
>LSSN01000443.1:2624-34301 GCA_001970855.1 Smittium culicis
GTTGACTTTTTTATACTTCGAAAGTTAACCAACACAATGCCAAATATTCATAATAGTACAAAATATCGCGGTTTTATTTGGTAATTATAAAAATGAGCCCAACAAAATTTTATTCATAAATGTTAATATAATCAATATCGGTTTTTATATAGGCTTATGCGCGTTGGCTCCTGGAAGGATTAGGAAAAAACCAAAAATCTAAAAATGTCATAATTTTATTTTATTTTTTAAAAATCAGCAACCTATTTCTGATTTATCCCTTTCAGGGGCGGTTGGCTTTTTTTGAACTACCAAAACTATCCAACCAAACGACATGATAAATTAATATATGGTATTAATAAATTATATATATCCAATAACAAATAAATATAAATGGCTTATCCAATTATGATTTTTATTTAAGTTTAAGAGCGTTGGCACCGGAAAAGGTTATAAAAATTTATCTGAAACCCACGAAAAGGTTTAAATCTAATTTTTCTTTATCTCAAAGTAATCATTTAATTTTTGATTTGATGGCGATTTATAAGCAAATATTTTCTTTGCAATAAAATTTATTAAGCCAGCGGATTATATTGTCTCGGGATTATGCTTTTACTAAATAAATCGGGCTAGAAAATTGAGATAAATAAAAATTAAACAGCCTTTTACCTTTCACAGGTGATAGACAAATATTTGACTCCCAAAAATGGCCAACTGCGTTCAATTTTGATATGCTATAAAAGATGATCTTTCATTTATTGGCATGATTTAGATTAGCAACAAATAATATATTAACTTAATAATAGTAAGCGACTCTTTTTTTTTAAAACTGTTATACGTGAAAGAGATAAGAAAAGGATCGCCATAGTAAATTTCTTAACTCTTTCCCGCTCAACAATCTTTAAAAAAATCAATTTTATGATTGGTTTATGACTTATAGGCAAGTTTATTATTTGTTGCTATTTCGTAATAAACCAATATCGTTTAAAATCTCGGAATTAAAGTATTATAATTGAACTCTGTTGGCTATAACTGGTGGATCAAAAATGGCCTAACGCCCAGGAAAGGGTTAATAATGGTATATTTAACCCTTTTAAAGATGGTTGGCATTTTTTGAACCGCTAAAACTATTCAACCAAATAATAAACTGACAAACTAATATAGAAATATAATAAATTAGTGACTATTTATATAAATACCACCAATAGTAATTAATCTTTTGGATTATATAATTATGATTTTTTAAAAAGTTAGGGTATTGATCCTGAAATGGTTAAAAAAACTAGTAGCAAGATAATATTCCGTTAAAAATTTTGAAGTTAAATGTTTTTGTAGGATTGCTTGCTCCATAAAGTAATGACGAGAGTTTTTATAATAAATACGATAGTTTTGAAAAACGGAGACATCTTTACTAATCATTTAATTGGCCAGTCAAAATTTCGATGATAATCTTTTTTTTTTTGCTGTATCAAGTAGTTTTCCTGTTTAACCCTTTCCCGTCCAACACACTTGCTAAAATTAAATTCATTGATTCGTTAAAGATTAAAAAGATTTTTTTTATTTGCTGTTATTTTACAATATACCAATATTTCTTAAAGCCTCGGAATTAAATTATTTTTATTGAGCACAGTTGGCTATATCCGGTTGGTCAAAAATGGTCTACCGCCCGGGAAAGGGTTAAAACTTTTTCTGTTATAAAAATAAATGATTAGTTTACAGGCGGATCAAATTCATCCTTAAAAAAATATCACAAGTAAAATGCTTTACGATTTCAGGAGCTGGCCAGTTTTTTTTTAACTATTTCCCGTCCAATATTCATCATTAAACTAATTAATTTTATAATTCAGTTATGTTATAAAAGAAAGTTTATTATTTGCTGCTATTTTACTATTTACCAATATTTCGTAAGGCCACGGAAATAAAGTATATTAACCCTTTCCCGTCCATAACTCTTTAAAAAAATCAATTTATTGATTCGTATATGATTTATAAGTATATTTATTATTTGCTGCTATTCTACAGCTAACAAATAATTCTAAAGATCTCGGAATTATTTACTTTTTATGAATCTAATTTGCTAAATTTGGTAGACCAATAAAGGTCTACCGCCCATGAAAGGGTTAATTGAACACAATCGGCTATATTTGGAAGATCAAAAATAGTCTACCGCCCGTGAGAGGGTTAATTAGGCTAAATATCCAACCTAATATCAAATTGTTAAACTAACATGAGATTCTTAGGAGGATCAATACAAAGCTTCATAAAAGTCTTATTTCATAATTGAAATTAGAAAAATCTATTAGTTGTAAATTATAACTCGCTCGATAATAATTTCAAGTTGGGATTAAAAGTGAAACTATGCATTGTGGTCAGGGGATTTTAATAATAAAAGTTTCGCAATTAAAATTAGTTCCCCTTATACAGTATGTGATATATTTGGGAGATTATTTCGAGGAGCGGAACTTTTCCTATTAATTTTTTCCCAATTAGTAGTATTAACTTTATTTGTAAATCTTATTAGAAAACATTGTCGAATGGTTTATCTGATACAACCAATAAATTTACCCAATATAAATGATCGAATAAAATTTCTAAGAAAATATATTCCGTTGACCCTAAGAATATCCCATTTGTATGCTAGTATATATGGGAGATTCTGAACGAAGAGATTACTTTGTTGGAGTTTAATGCTATTGGCCTGTATATTAACTTTTTATAAGTATTATTGGAGGAGCAAAAAAGGCATTTTGATCTTTCTATTTCTTCGTTTCAATATAAAATTTTTATTTGCTAAAGAAGTAAATTATTCTACTAATTGGCCGTTTATTTTTTATGCGATTTTATACACTGAAACTCTTTACACTATAAAATGACTTCTTCATAAAGAGTCACCCATATCTCACTCAATAATAATATCTTTAAATTAGCTTTTGTAACAATAATTTATAAACATAATTAAGAACTTTGCTCCGTCAACCCTTTCCCATCCAGCACACTTTGAAAAAAATGAATTTATTGATTCGTTTATGATTAATAATGAAATTATTTATTTGCTGTTTTTTTACAATATACGAATACTTCTTAAAGCCTCGGGATTAAATTTTTTTAATTAAACACTGTTGGCTATATTTTGTCGATCAAAAACAGTCTACTGCATGGGAAAGGGTTAAGGGGCAAAAATTTCATTGAGTTTTTGCTAAGATTGACTAACCTTTTCCCGCGCGGTAGATTATTTTTGGACCACCAAATATAGCCAACTGCGTTCAATGGAAATGTATTAATTCCATGACCTTACGAAATATTGGTATAATACAAAATAAAAGCAAATAATAAAATATCTTATAAATGACTGGCGAATCAATAAATTCGCTTTTTTAAAGAGAGTTGGGCAGGAAAGAGTTAAACAAATTTAAAAATCATAATTGGATAAGACAAATATATTAGAGAGTCTTCGAGGAAGAGATTTTTATACTTGTTATAATATTTTTAGTAATAATTAATTGATTTTATTGGCTAAAAGATTTATCATTTGATTATTTATAATATTTATATATAAAAACCGAATAAAATTTAAAGTTATCGAAAAATTTAATAGAAAATGTTACGCTCTTCTAGTATGCCTATAATTATTAGTTTTTACATTGTTGTAGATAAAAGCCGATAAAATATTATCAATCTATATTAATTTATCATTTTTTCGTTTGGCTGGGTAGTTCTGGTAGTTCACATAAAAACAATAGCCTCTGAAATTATTAGTCAAAATGTATTTCAGAACTACTAATACTTTAGTGAACCCAGAAATGAGCACTTTTTTTAGAATCTGATTGTCTAGGCTTTTTTGTAAAAAATCACATCAATCATCTGATATGACTAAACAAATAAATAATTATATCCCCTAATGGGCACTATACTGTAACTTTAGTTTCAAAAAATTTCTCACAGTTATCAAATACAGCTATTGTACTAAAGAGTTTATTAACATGTTGACTGGTTGTAATTTTACTGCTAATACACAGTTCTATTATTAATAATTAGCGAATTCGTAGAAATAATTTATTAAAATGACTGCTCGACAAAGTATTATATCCGACAAAAACATCTATAATTACAGCCAAATAATTTGAATTAACCCTTTCAGGTGTGGTTGAAAGTTTTCATTACAAAATTTAACCAATTACATTCAACAATAATAGCTTAACTATGAGCTTCATAAAATTCTGGTATACTGCAGATAATACCAAATAATAAATTATCGTACAAATTAATAATGGATCAAATAATTCGTTTTATAAAGATTTTTGGACAGGAAATGGTTAATCCGCCTCATTACAGATCATACTGAAAAAAGTAGCTCATAATTAGAGTATAGATTTAAAGAACCATATATAACGAATAATTTTTATTTTTTTTTCACAGAAAATTTTCAACTTGAATAACTTGAAAAGCTAGATACTCCGTGTGTATGTGGATCACTTTGTTCCGATTACAAATCTAAAAAAAAAAAATTGATTCGTACGAAATATTCTTCGTAATCGCTAAATATCAGTTGTATCAATCATAATAAACTTAGAAAAACTAATTTATTTCTAATTATTAACTATTTCCCGTCCAACACTCAAAAAAATAAACGGATTTATTGATTCGTTTGATTTATTACAGTTTATTATTTGCTGTTATTTTCAATGTAGCAATAATTCTTAGGGGGTCGATATTAAAGAGTTTAGCTGAGGATAGTTGGTTATATCTGATAGGCCAAAACATTCAACCACACGGAAAAGGGAGAAGTACTCTCTTTGTAAATAATTATGCCGTGCGGTTATAGATAAAAAAGTAAAATTAAAAAATATCTAGAAAGGAGTTTCAAATTTATCAAGAAAATCCTATTACTTCTACACCTAAAGCTCTTTAACCCTTTCGCGGGCGGTAGACTATTTTTACCTACAAAATATACCATACTATGCTGAGTTAAAACTCTTTAATTCCGAGGCCTTAAGAATTATTGCTTTATTTTACTATAACAAAAAATAATCAATTTTCCTATAAAACATATACGAATCAATAAATTCGATTTTTTTATGATTTTTGGATGGGAAAGGGTTAAAAAAAACTGTTTATTTGATTTTTTAACGATTTAAAATAAATTTATTATTTTCTAATAGTCTGAATCCAAAGAAAATTTTTTGCGAGACTAGGAAATAAGCTATTATAATTGAACACTGCTGGATATATATGGTAGATAAGAATAAGTCTACTAACCCTAAAAGAGCTCAAGTATAATTCTAATAAAAAACCAATAAATAAATGCAAAAAAATTATAGAGCTTAATGCAGCATAGTCTAATTGTGAAATGATATATTATTTCAAACTCAAAAGATATTTTTTATTTTTTAAGACATAACTCCCTTTTATTTTTTGTCATTAATTTATTCTATAACAACAGTAGTTCATGTATATACATTATTATATTAAATTTAGAAGATAAAAAACTGACAAATCGTGTAAAATAGTTAAATTGTGCAACAAGCGGCCCAATTGTTTTTTTCGCTGTCTAAATTTAGTTTAGCCCTTACCCGGGCGGTAGACAATCTTTGATCCACCAGTTATAGCCAACAGAGTTCAATTAAAATACTTTAATTCCGAGGCTTCAAGAAATATTAGTATATTTTTAAAAAACAAATAATAAACCTGATTTTAATTAATTAACGAATCATTAAATTGAATTTTTTATAGAGCGTTGGACGGGAAAGGGTTAACCCTTTCGGGTGCCAAATTTCCTCTAAAAAAGAACTTAAAAATGCTTTCGTTGATAAATAAATTAACCAATAGGTAAATATTTAATAAAGTGTGTATTTCTATTATGAGAGATTCTTTACGAAGAGACCATTTTTATGCGCAAAGAGTTACAGATTTAAAATTACTGTTTAATTAATATCCAGAGAATAAAATCTAGTATTTTTTTTTAGAAATAATACTTTCAGAACTAAAAAAATAATGGAAATGTCTTGCCAATTCCTCCAATGATAATTATAGTTTTAAAATAATTAGTCCAATAATTATACGCAGCAACAAATTACTTTCTTCGTTTAGAATCCTCGATATGAGGGATTCTTAACGAAGAGAGCACTTTATTGTAATGATTATTTAGTGGATTGTTTTTTTAATCAAACTATGCCAATAAAATTATAAATTAACAATGAAGAAATATTATTGACTAAAAAAAAAAGGTATTCCTTACTTTCTTTAGAAAATCATTGATTTGATTGGACTAGATTTGCGAATTATTATTATGTTTTTGGGGGAAATCTAAAGAGCAGGAAAGATTAAAATAAAGGCAATAAAAAAAAGAAATTGAGAAAACTGAAGTTCAGATAGAATGTCAAAGACTTGAATATTGATTAAAACTAGTAATAATAAATTAATAAGGAATACTATATGCAGAGTTAGTTTTTTTCTTGCATCTAAAAAAAAATAATCTAGCGTTTTAATTAGCATCTGCATTGAATGTCGATTTGTTCTTATTAATTGAATAAAATAAAGGTCTATTCAGCTTAAATTCAATATTAAATATAGACTTGGAAAATAAAAAAAAGTTTAAATCATCATAATACAATATAACAATATAAGCTAATGAGTTTTTTTATGGAACTGTATAAAAGTTATGATTTGTTGTAGAGAATTTTGATTTTTATATGTTTTAATAAAGTGTAAACATTTAAATTTAATACCAGTTATAAAAACTGCTCTAAATTAACTATCACGCTCTACAGTAAAAATATATAATAAATTTGAGAGCATAAACTTATAATCACAACACTATTAATTAATTTTGACTGTTATTTAATTACTTTTTTATCATAACTAATAAACTCATTATTCAAAAAAAAACTCACTTTCTATATTCTAAATATTTTATACATTTCTTTTATTTACTCGCATGCTTTAACACATATTAAGATATAAATTTTTTTCCCAAAGCAATAAATTAGCCTTTTTTATATAATTATAATACAAAATTTAAAAAATATTCGTTTTCAAGATTTATTTCTTACAGAATTATAAGTTTTCTATAATATTGATACCAAAAAATATATAGAAAAAAATAAATTAAAATAAAACTTTAAAAAAGCATATTTTAAATTTACACTTTTATTATCGGTGTTTTATATTATAGAAATAGTTAATTTAATATGCTAGATTACTTTTTCACCTTAAAAAGGGAGGAGTTGCACGGACCCTAAGCTGAATTAGTTAATAAATTAACATGTGCAAACCTTGGCGAATAATAAAAATATATAAATTTAATTTTGATATGTTACCTGTTATCTAATAAATGAAAGTATAAAATAAATATATAAAATAAATAGATAAAATAAAAATATAAAATAAAATCAAATTTTGTTTTTGTTTTTGTGATTTTTTTTCTTGTTTTTTCTGGTTTTTTTTAAGTTTAAATAATCAATATTATAAAATGGTAGTAATAGTATGGTTTTTAAGCAATATAACTCTCGAATTGTGCACTGTATGAGATTTGGGACCCATGATTACACATTCATTGGGGCTAATGCTTGGTGCAGAAGGTGCAAATCTATCATTTCTAACATCTTTATAAACTATTAGTCTAAAATTTTTTGGCTCATAGTCACTTGGTGACATAGCACTAATAGGACATGCCATTAAATAATTATAAAGCTTAAAAAATGATAAATAATTCTTAAAACTATCGATGCTCGTGGTATATTTATATCCTCTTAGAGTATATTGGTCATATTTGATGAAGTTATAACCAACATAATTAGTATATATCCCTCTTTGTCCCGCAAGATCAGAAGTTTTTGATCTAAAAATACCCATTAGATCATCGATAGAAGTAATATTCATAATAGATTCAGATTCATCGAACCGCTTTGAAAGAACGCCGAAGTGGCCATCGACGTAGCTTTTTCCGTGGTTTTCTAAAAAATAATTTAAAAAGAAATTTTTACTTGGAAATGACACCAGCAATGCTTTCATCACTGAATAGGGAAATTCACTGTTTCTAAAGTGAGGACTGGAATCGCTCCATAAGTAAATGTTTTTAAAAATAGCAAAATCGGAAGATTTCAGTAGCTTTAATAGACAGCTAAGAGCATACACAGAGTCGTGAGTGAGATTTTCGAACAAATAGCTACAGTATCTTATGTTAATATGCCCATTAGACTTGTATACAAGGCAAAATCACAATTCTGAAATATGAACCCTGCTATAAAAAACATCCGAAGATTCCACCGGTCCTCCACCAATTTTAAAATTTTCTTTGAAATCATAAATTAGAATACATGAATCATTACCTAAATTCCCTTATAAGCTGGTGAATCGTCCCCTCTGTTCGTCGACCAACATTTTGTGATCCTTAAAATCTTGGTACGTCTTCATAAGTTTTATTCCGCTCTCTGAGTCTATTCCATGATTTGAAACTCCGATCAGTACATCTTTTCAACCTTTGATCCTGCAACACACACCTTACACATATCTGTTCTTTTGGTCGGTTTTTTGAAATTTTTTGGGCAGACATTGTAGAAAGTACTCAGTCCCAATTTCAACCCCGGGTTTTGTTTTAATAGCTGGTGATAATCTTCACCTAATCTTCTTCCTTTTATATAAATTGGCTGAGAGTAGTGATGGAGATACGATTTTACTAAAACAACGACAGTTTGACCAATAGATGATCTTGATTTAGAAATGTGTCTCTGGTAATCGTCCAGAGTAAACTCATCTTCGCTTGATTTTTGCTTCGCAGTGTTGAACTGAGTTCTTGAAAACTCAAACCCGAAGCTACTAAGCTGAGACGGCGAAAATTCTGAAGCTACCAGTGATAGGATGGTCTATTTCTGATACCTGCCAGTTGATAAGCTTGAGTGGAGCTTGCTGATATTTTTAATGATATTTTTCATTTTATCGTTAGACAATGAAAAGATATCATTTCCAATAGACCGTCCTAACCTTGAATTGAATAGAGTGTATTTTACAATGCATTCTGTGTCTCCGTTTGATATCTTTTTACCAAAATCAATGAACCTCTTACACAGTCTGCTTTTCTCTATTCTATCAAGGTTATAAAAACAGGACGGGCTGCAAGATCTAATAGCTTGTGTTATTTTCATTTATTCCTACAGCAATATTAATGGTATTATTTTTTTAAATAATAGTATAAATTTTGATTTTATTTATCATAATAGTGTATAATTGTCGCCGGTCTTTAAAAAAATTAAAAGTGGTTATAGTAATTGTTTAAGTTTATTATATTTTGATATTGTGTGTCTGTGGGGGGGGGGGTATAATCTATCAACATGTATACGCTTATATACTTTCAATACTGCTTGTATTAAAGTATACATTTAGTGACCGTCAAACCCCACATTGATGCCTTTTAATTGTTTAATATTTCGTACATTCTTATAGTACTCTGTAATTTTGAATACATTCTATTACAGCCGAATTAAGATTGTATATAGCAATTTTTTAAGCCTAATCATTTTTGATAGACATTTCTGCGCTTTTATCGAAATTAAAATTCAATTTCAACAAATATATAGTATATTTACATTTTTGTACTTTTTTACAAGTTAGTTTTATTGGCCGATTTTTTCACTTTATGAAAAACCGGCGAAATTCTACTGATATCATTTTATACACTTTCTAGCTCGAATTCGAGAATTCTGATTATCAGATGTTTTTTCTGGTTGAATTTTATATTCACTACTATTTTTTTGTTTTTTACGTTTTTTTTTGCAAAAAAAATATATCGCCAGCGTAGTACGCTGTAAGCTGATTTTTGCTTTTTGAATTTTTTTTTAACTTTCTAGCTCGAATTTCGAAATTCTGAAAACAGCAAACTTGATTTTAAGCGATTTAAATTTTTTAATTTTTTTTACAAAAAATTCAATTTTTTACAGTATATACTTATACTTTTGATCTGATTTGGTATATTTTTACATTTTAAATTTTTTATACACTATATATTTATTGCTGATATGTTACTACATTATTTTTGGTGATCTAAACCAATTTTACCAATTTTTATTTTTTACATGAACGAAATACTGTAAAACTATTTGATAAAAAAAAAAATAAATTAATCAATTTCAATTGTGATTGTTTTTGCAGGGGATTTTATTTTAGCAAGTAAGATTATAGAAGGAATATAAATTGTCCAATAATTAGAGTTAATCACCATTCATGCATTAACTACTAATTATTGGCCAGATTTATAATTTGATACTTTTACTCTGTAACTCTTTATGCCTAAAAGTGCTCTCTTCGTTAAGAACCCCCCAAATCTCTATTTTATGGGAAATATCTGTATAACCTATCATAACTAAATGCGGGATTCATAACGGAGAGAGCGCTTTTATGCTATTTAATTTTATTGTCTTCAGCATTCACAGATTGTAGACATTATTGGCGTGATTGATAAGGCACTTCAATTTATCTATTTTATCATATAACTATGAAATTTTTATTTTCTAAAAAATAGTAATGATTTATTTATTGAACAATAATACTTTATGTGATTATATACACTAAAATACTTCACAATATAAAAGGACTTCATCATACAGGATCTCCTATCTAAATAAAGTAGTGATTCCAGGAAAATCAAAAAATATAAAAAACAAAATTGATATATGATAACAATCTGTATTCTAGGTTTTTTTGCTTTTAAAAATTGGCTAATATTTTTATAAGTTAGATTGAGATGTTCATATATTAAAAGTTTTTTGTAAAGAGCCTAAAAAAAATACTGAAAACTTCTACGTGATAATTGGATTTAAAAATCGTGGTTTAATATTTTTATTATAAGATTTTACCAAATGATTTATCAGAAATAATAAATAAATATTTTGTAAATCAAATTAAAAATATCTCACTTAGAAAATTTTTTCTTGGGCGAGCCAATAGGATCAGAGAATCTATAAAATTTTATTTCTTATCTACTATTCACTTTTTTTTACACCCTTACTAAATAAAACTGACTATAGCTATCGAACGCGTAGTCTATCTACTTTAAATTATTAACTCAACTTTGTTTAACTTGCCAAGAGCTACATTTTGGTACAAGTTTGGTCTCTTTAGACAAATTTTAACTATTGTAATTAAATTGTAAGTTCCCAAGTTTGGTGCACGGTTTTAATTAGCCAAATCGAAGAAAAAAAAGCATGCAAATCGCCGAATTTAACGAATTTGATTATTTCGACTAATTTGCGACACAAAAAAAAGCCTACACAAAAAAACTTAAAAAATAAATAAAAGCACAAAAAAACATCAATTTAATTAACTATGGTTATTAGAAAGCCCGTAAAACGTGCTAGAACCTTATTTAGTGACGTTGTGAAGTGAAATGACCCTCAATGCCTCACAAATGAGGTACAAAACAGCTATTCTGCTGATTATACTAGGGTTTATAACCAATATAGGGTAAGAAACAACCCCAGATCACAATTAAACATTATAAAAATTCTAAAAAGCTCAGCTAAAAAAACAATCGCAGGAAAAAAAGGCAATCTGACAGATATGAGTATGTATAAGGAGGTTTCTATCAAGCATATGCTTTTTGGAGGTAAAATGACCTGCCTTAAGAAGTTCAGAACTGGCGGTTTCGACATGAAAGTCGGATGCTCATGGGCCCAATTTAATGGGAACCTCATAGACGCCCTTGAGATTGTATTAATAGCCCTTAAAGATGTGCCGTACATTAGACAGGGCGACCATCGCTCCGGCACCACATGTATGATTTTTAATAATATTAAGACGCAAATAATCTCATTTGAACTAAATTGGTCTATAACGACAAACCAATAGACCTATACCAACAGTGAAAATCGAGGAGGATATCACTGTAGTAAACATCCCAAACTTCAGGGATGTAGGAATCGAACCAATGGCTAAGCTAATCTTAAAAGAGCTCGGGCCTTGGTGCAAAATAAAGGATATCAGCGCTTGGCGACGATTCGACTACAACCAATAACTCCCATATGGGATTAAATCTCTTGTAAAAAAAAATAACATGGAGGTCGACCTCCCAAGCTTCCTCGACCATGAAAATGGTAAAATAAACATTTTTTACAAGGGCTGTAAGGAGGCATGCAGCTACTGCAAGGAGGCCGGGCACTGGAAATCCGAGTGCCATAAAATCAAGAAAAATCAAATTAAAAAAAATGCACGAGATAACATGCAAAAGCTAAGATTCAGCTTTAACAGCTCCGACGCCGAAGCACCACCGGTATCAGCCGCTCTCCGAACTGATGATTCTAAATCAGTGACCATAGAAGCTCAACCCAGCACAAAGCCGGTTGAGAAGTCAAAAATCATCAACGATACCGAAGTATCAACCAATGATGAAGCTGCAACAGCCAAACCGAGCACCATAAATCGCCTGAGGGGCACCGTAGGCTTGAAAAAACCTCCTGCCAGCTCATTAAATGCTGCTGCGATGCCTCCGAGCTCTAATGAAAAAGTATCATCAGATGATGATACCGAGTCTGATGGCAGTTATGATGACAATCATTAGCCTATAATCAGTCGAACAGCTAAATCCACTATTAATAGTGATGATTTCTCCGATATCTCGGTAGACAGTGATATGAGCTCCCCAATGGAGATCAAAAAAGAGTTTATATCACCGAATCTCAGCTCTAATAACGAATCTGATGGGTATAGCCCCCCATCAGCGCACGCATTGATGGCAGAAAAATCCAGAATGGGGCAAATATCAGAACAAGCGTTTAATAAATACGTATCAAATGTAGATAAGGCGCCTCCAGGAAGCAATATAGCTGCTATAGAGCCTGGATCCGACGCCGAACATCAGGAAATCTCTGATATAGACTACTGATGTCATAATTATTAAAATATACATACAATATGAATCAAAAAACTTCAAAAAAAATCATAAAATTCCAAAAATTCCAAAAAAATCTCCAAATTAATACAAGCAAATTCTTGGTTCTCAACATCCAAGAACTCAAAAAAGACATAATGAAAAGGTACATTGCACTGAAAAGCACTCTAAAAGACCATCAATTTACAGTAAAAAAAAACAGACAACGTAACGACCAATGGAGGCACGAAATTCGCTCCATTGACCACCAAAAAATCAACATATCAAAAACTGAAATAAAATCAATCGAAAAAGCTCTAGGCGCTAAAATTAGGCGCGAAAAAAATCAAAAATTTCGATCTGTCAATTTATGCGGCCAAAAAAATCAAAAATTAAATTGCACAAAAAACAACACTCTGACGGTTATGACATACAATATACGAGGAATAAAGAGTGTAAAAGATGAACTTGAGCACTATCTGAATTTTTCAAAGTCGTATAGTGCTAAGCCCGATATCCTGGCACTCCAGGAAACTTTTTTAACTAAAAAAACTTACCGCTACCGCATCCCAGGATACACATATATAGAGGCGATAGCCGATCACCCCAAAGGTGACACCGGTCTACTGCTGGCTGTAAAAAATAATGTTGGACTAGAAATTAGCGAATTTAAAGACGCGCCAACTTGGCTATCTGGGATAGTCTCTGGGCGCACCAAAAATGGTGATAAATTCAGGCTTTTGGTCACAAATATTCACCTCCCAAGCGCTGGAAATCGCAGAAAGCGAGCGATTTCCGAGCTTTTGGACCACTATAAAAAATGCAATAAAATATTCATCAAACATATACTGCTGGGGGACTGCAATATGGACACCCCGGCATCAAAGAAGTTTACTCTGAAGCTTGGAACTGGGTTCCAACATGCAAAAGTGACCAACTCGACTGGATCGAGGTACAATAAGAGTACTGTGGGCCGAATGATCGACCACATATACTATGCTGGGTTCAACAGCAGCCCAAACTGGTGCACAGCGAACCGATATTTAGTCCTCTCCGACCACATGCCGATCAAAGCGCAGTGGAATTTGGGCGTCCTCGAGGCACTGGCGAAGAAATTGAAAATTATCGCGAAAAAATTACTATTGACTGAAAATAATTATGTCAGCCATAACCGATTTACAATTCTAGCCGATTCAGAAATGGGATTAAATGAGCTTTGAGCCGGCCTAATCGATACCGTTTGGGATCAATCTGCTCGGCTCGGTGCGCTATATGCACCTGGCCAAATCATAAAAACTGTGCTTTCAAAGAACACCCTCAAAAAAATAAAAAAGCAACAAAAAAAATTTTCAAAAATTAACGGAGAATAATTGCCCAATCGGCGAATAAATAAATCTCAAATCGAGT
Source organism: Smittium culicis (assembly GCA_001970855.1). Lineage (NCBI taxonomy): Eukaryota > Fungi > Kickxellomycota > Harpellomycetes > Harpellales > Legeriomycetaceae > Smittium > Smittium culicis. The sequence continues at coordinate 16,867 of LSSN01000443.1, forward strand.
GCAAATAGATCAATCAAGGCTGATAGAAAAGCCCAGCATTCCAAAAGACTTGAAAAAATCTCCGATCAAATTCTGAACAACACTTCGAAATCCTATTTGCGATTAATCAAATCATACACTGGGAAATCGTTCCAAATCATTGTCTATGGCCCGGTGTACGATAAAAATAAAAATATAATCACTGAAAAACAAGAAAATATCAAAATTTGTAAAGTGGGTATATCTCATCTCATGCGACTGTGACTATTACCCAGAGTGTGATAGCACTATTCTATGGTCAGATATTACTGATGCACTCCGCGATACACCTAACAACAAGGCTCCGGGAGCTGATGGTGTACCATCTGAGGTATGGAAACTGCCGATGGCCGAGCCAACACCAACATCATCACTAGCAAAATTAATAAATAGAATTATCAACCTATTGTATGACTCTGGGTATATACCCCAGTGTCTAGAAACTTCAGTGGTGGTCCCAGTACCTAAAAAAGGTGACCTGAAGGACCCCGATAACTACCGAGGGATATCACTGCTCCCAACACTGGCGAAACTGGTGGCCAAAATTGTGGCCACCAAACTCAGCAAAATCGATGCGAAATACAGTATATTGGTAAAAGAACAAGCCGGATTCAGGAATTTCGAGGAGTGTGCGGGCCAAGCGACCACTCTATACGAAATAGTCCCCCGACGGAAAATTCAAAACAAGGAAACATGGCTGTGCTATATCGACTATAGCAAGGCCTATGACCGGGTCCCTCACATGGACCTACTGCATAAACTGCGATCTGTAGGCATTGGGTGAAAACTTCTCAATATGATCAAGGGCATGTATGATGCCCCGAAAATCGAAGTTAGAGTTGGAAATGAAGTTTCCAACCCTACTGAATACCTATATGGAGTGCGGAAAGGGTGCCCAGCCTCGCCGATACTCTTCGATTATTTCATCAACGATATATTCAACGGCGTACGAGGTGTGCGGGTGCCTGGGCTCACTTCACGCATATCTGGACTACTGTTTGCCGACGATGCCGTGATATTGGCCGAATCATCAGACGAGCTATAAACCGCACTGAAAACCATAACCGAATGATCGGACGCTTAGGAAATGGCTGTGAATGCCTCAAAGTGCGGGATAATGACTATAAGCGGGGAGTTGACTACTGATATGGCTCTGCAGGGCCTAAAAGTCGACTCCACCGACCAGTACACCTACTTGGGCTATATTATGAATAGCAAGTGGGATGTATCTGGGACGATCAAAAACAACAAGAACAAAGTCAGGAAGGCTGTATATGCTGCCTACAGCTTTATAAGACGGTCTGATATGCTCACATTATTAAAAATCAAGTTGATCAAATCGGTTCTGATGCCGATTGAATGTTATGGTCGAGAGACGTTTGGCATGAGCGAAGCCAGATTCAGGCCTATACAGTCAGAGATCGACAAGGCAAACCAAATGATTGCCAACGTCGATAAATCAGCGGCTATGATGCGTATCAGGGACGAACTGAGCATAACCTAGGTGAACATGCACACCAGCACAGCCCGTGAGCGTGAATACATCAAATGGCTGAACTCAAAAACATATATCTCAGACCTCATCAAGGCACCGATGAAGGCCCTGATGGCCACCTGGGTGACTGGGAGTGGCCGGTGAACAAAAAATTTTTGGTCTATAGATTCAAACATTCAGGCTATCATGACAATAATCTACCGGAAACGACGAAATAGCAAATCTGTAATCCACCGGTAAACGGTGGGTCGGAAAATTGGGGAAAAAGTCAAATGTTTTGACCTTAAAGCAATGTATCTGGGCCTTAATCTGGGCCTTCAGGACATAGTAAAATGCGTATGGGCTCATTCCGGACTGCCCAGCGCCTGTCGAACATGAAAATCGTCGACCAAAAATTCAAAAAAATTTATCCCTGCTGCAACTTGTGTGTGCCTGAGACGGTCAACCACATACTTATGAGCTGCAGCCGGTGGAGAAATCACCGATCATCGACGATCGGCTGGTTCATACCGACGCCGATCCGCTCCGACGAAAAAGATTTGCTTTCGAATTTCAACGAAGCCCGGTTGGGGCTAGTTGGCAAACTCCTTGGGGGGGGGGGTCTAAACAATCTTTGATCCAGCTTCGAGCTGGAACAGCCGATCAAAATTTTGAGCTGGAAACAGCCAAATTTTTAAACGACATCCGCGTGCCCAGAACACTTATACTGAAAAGTATAAGTGATTCACCAGCCCCCTTGAACCAATGCCCAGTGGGTATGGAGCTGCTAGAGCTGCGGAGGGGGGTCGGTTGAAAATTAAATTTTTAATTTTTTAAATATTTTTTATCAGATTTTTGTATTTTTTTAAATATCGTTTAATAAGCTCTCTGAGCCATAAAAAAAAATTGAAGTGAAGTGATTAAATATAAAAGTAAATATTTAAACAGTCCAATAAGCTCAATGTTTATTACATGTACCAAAAAACTAATTCCACTTTATATAAAAATAGTCAGCAAACTACTTATTTTATGGGATTAAATTAGAATATAAAAAAAGTTCGGCGAATGGTCTCTAGCCAAAAAGTTGGTATTAGCTGGATTTTATTCATTGACGAAGGTCACGGCGAGGTAGAAGCTATGGGAATTTTTTCTTAACTTTTAGTAGGAGCTTATTTAACTATTCAAGAGAACTTTAGAAACAGAGTGACCTATTGCACTTTTCACAAAGTATCTGAAGCTGAAAAAATGATTAAAAATTTCATCCGCATACAAGGAATAAAAATTGAATTTACCAAATAGAAAAATTTGAAGATTTCGCTATCATCTGCGTTCCAAATTTTAAGGGCGTGGATATTATTACAATATAAACATTATTAAAATCATACAAGAAAATAAAGGCAAAATTAAAGATATAAGCGCCTTGGCAAGAAAAGGAAATGGTGAATTTTTAACTTTGGGTATGAATATTCTTTTCGCGAAATAATCTGTAATCGCTGACCTTCCTAAATTCTTCTTCCATTACAGAGGGAAGATCAACCTATTCTATAGGAGGTGCAAAGAGGCGTGTAGCTTCTGCAAAGAAGACGGCCATTGGAAATCTGAATTTCCACAGATAGTAAAAAAAAAAAAGAATTTCAATAACTCAAAAAAAGTTATTCAAAAAATTAAGCCCAATGAAACTGTGGCTAAATTAACCGAACCAACTATAACTGGTAAAATCGACACTGATCAATGACCATTTCAAAATATCGGCAAGCCGATCAGAACTGTAGACTTTGGAACATATTTTGACTTTCCAATTAGCTCAAACAAGTTTTTTAATGATGTTCTTCACGTTTCTATGAAAAGGACCATCATAAAATTTCGGAAAATAAAAATAAAAATTCCTCGAATATTAGTGGGAAATTAAATATCGAAAATTTGATAACCTTAAAATCTGATAGTACCAAGAGCATAAATCCCATTTTCCCGGTGATAGGTTCTGGTGGCTCAATCGAAAAAAATACTGTGTCAAGCTCTTGTGTACCTATATTTTCCGATGTAAATGAGGACCATAATATGGATGAAGAATCTTTTAGCACCATAGCTAAATTTGAAGCCGATTTTAATAATAGTAGAAATGACATGAATATAGGAGATACATCGCAGATGCAATTAGCTATTGACCAATATTTGAATTATAAGGTGGATTATTCGAGCGATTCCTCTATATAAAAACAAAAAACGAATATAATAATTATAAAACATAAAAATAAAACCTTCAGAAACAAACTTATATTATCTGAACAAACAACAAAGATTCTTTTATCAACCGAAATTAGAAAAATAGAAAAATCACGAGCAGAGAAAATTCGCGGTTAAATTAATAAAAAATTTGGAAAGAAAAAAACCAAAATATTTTTGCCGCAAGTAATAATAATGAAAAAAATAATTTAAAAATTGTGACTTTTAGCATCCTCGAAATAAAATCAACAAAATATGAGCTGGAATTATTTTCACACAAATCAAAGCAAGATATAATTTGCTTCAAGAAACATTTCTGACAAATAAAAATTATAGATGCAGAATACCGGGTTATTCGTGGATAGAATCAAATTCTGAAATAACTAAAGATGGTACTAGTTTAATAATCGGATTTGTAATTGATAGTTTCTCAATTGATATTAACTCAGATTTATTAAAGCATCGGTGTCAGATAAAAGTAAAGATGTTAAAATTCATAATAAAAAAACTAGCATAAAATAAATTAGTTTTTAATTTGAATAAGCGGTACAAGAGAATGATACGTTGTTGATGTGATTTTCGATTATGCTAAAAATAATGATAATCAGGAAATCATTATTAATAACTAGTCATTTCAATATGGGTTATAAAATTCTTTAAATATAATTAAAAAATTTAAATTTTTTTATTTTATCAGCTATTTTAAATCCTTCGATTATAGTTTTATCGAGAATATAATAGAAATGTGATATGTCATATGGGTGATTCTTTATGAAGAGGTCATTTTATAGTGTAAAGAGTTTCAGTATATAAAATCGCATAAAAAATAATCGGCCAATGAGTAGAATAATTTACATTTTTAGCAAATAATAATTTTATATTGAAACAAAGAAATAGAAAAATCAAAATTACTTTTTTGCTCCGCCAATAATAGTTACTAAAAGCGAATATACAGGCCAATAACATTAAACTGCATCAAAGTGCTCTCTTCGTTCAGAATCTCCCATATATTTTATCGCTTTTTAATTTCTAGACATGAAATGAAAGCTTTAAATATATATCTTTATGTATCAATTACTTTCTAAGATTGTAATTTAGGGATGGAAATATAGATTTTAGAGCACATAAATTCCAACAAATTTACGATAAAAATTTTTCCAATTATTTAATTCAAACTTATTATAAAATTTTTATATAGAAAAAGTGGTCATAGATTGGCTTTTTATCACCATTTTAACTTTAGTTGTGAGAATCAGGTAAGGATGAAATAATAAAATTAAAGTCGAATAAAAAATAGAATTTTTTGAAATTTAATAAATAATACAAAATACTATAAAATTATAAATTCTCAAGAATGATTTAATTAGTTATACAGAGCATACTGCAAATAATTTTATCAAAATAAAATAAATCAAGTAAAAAAATTTGTTACTTGATAAAACTTGAAGCATATTATCCATTAGTAGAGCTAGTTCATATAAACTATACAGTAATTTGAATTAATCTTTAAGATTCAAAATATTAATTAAATCTAAAGATTTTAATAAAAAAAATTGAATTTTTTATTGAATTTTTTTCTAAATTAAGATATTATAAGTTATGATAAAAATAGTTAAAAATGGGAGAAAATTATTTATATCAATCATAAAAATATTCCTGAATATCTCTATAATAATAAGTGAAGTAAATAAAATAATTCTTATTCATTCTAATTGCTTAATTAAAGACTGCAGGAATAGAAAAAACATTAAATAAAATTTTGAAATTACTAAAAAATGAAATATAGCCTAATTAAATTTTCTAAAAAAGAATTTTATTGTTATAATTGAATTGAAAATTTAGAAAAACTATAATTATACTCAAAGTATTTATTTATATTTCCTGTAATAGTTAAAATTTGACCCAAATAATTTTTTTTTGGCTTATAGAGAAAAATGCAGAACGAATATCATATTTTCTTAGCAGTATTAATGGGTAGTTATTCATGAGATGTAAAGAATTCTGCGCTATGAAAAAACTGTCTCTGATGCATACTACAAATCTAATAACACACAAATCGTTGGGTTAGATTTAAAATATATATTGAGGTACTTAGTGGGTTTCAGGAAACCATAAAATGACCATAATAGCTTTAAAATACAAGTTAAAATGCGATTCTGAAAAAATTTTACTAGCATATGTGCGAATTGAAAGTGATCTACATCCAACTGCGTAGCCTGAAGACATCGGATGGGGTTTATAGCCAGTTTTAGATACCCAAAAAACTCAGTAATTAAAACCAATAATTGGTAAAGGTTATCCGAAAATACCTTCAAGCCTATGACTCTTCTACTATACTTATTGCTGAAAAATCTATCAAAATTTTCTATTACCGAATTCCATTATAGTGAAATATGTGACTTAAGCACTTGGTACACTTATCATTGATCTCGTCATTACATCTTTCTACTTTGTGAGCCAATTAGGAATTCCAGATGCTATCTTTTTTTTGAATATTTAAGGCCCATGCGGTTTAACCAGCCATTGAAGGCTTTTATCTATGATCAATTAGACCTATCCTCAAGTAAAAATGATATTAATGTTGAAAAACACTGGAGATTTTGGAATTATCTAGCTCTGGAATAACCAAAGCTCGCATTAAGAAGAGGAAATTCAAAATCAAACCAGATATTACCCATATTCACAATTTTCGAGCTTTATAAAATACCTATTAAGTTTTTCAACACGTTTTGAAGAAATCTTTTCAGAAATTTAGACCTATATCTAAACATACCTAGAGTTTCTCCTCAATTTCTTATTCATTCTACAAATACTTCTCGCAAAAATTGTAGCCTAAAGGCCATAGGAGCTTGTTTTGAAGAAATTAAACACCTGATATTAGTGTAGCTGCCATCAAAATTTTCGACTTTATATCTAATAAAAAATTAAACAGGTCTAGCTCGTCATTATTAAGTACTACAAAGTACTATTATTCCTTATCTGTAGGGGTGAATTTTGCTTGTAGACTCAAAGAGCCTGGCCGATCGAACAAGCCCCGTGATCCAAAGGTACAACGCTTAGACATGCCAGAAGAAATTTAATTATCATTTACCTATTTTCACACCACAATTATATATTCTCTAAACCAGCCTTGGAATCAGCAAGTAATTCGAAGTCATCAGTAAATATAAGAACAAGTATCTTTGCACTTTTTCCTGGCACTAATGCTAAATTTTCGTTAACTTTATCTTTGATATTATTAATGAAAATGTTAAATGACATGAAAGACACCAGTATTCCTATTTTAATTCCTTATCCACTTTTAATAAAGATTAAATTAGATTACCTATTCTCATCCCCGTATCTTGTGGCTTATATATTCCGTGAAAAATCATACCCCCCTCCTCCTCCGTAGAGACAGAGTTTTCTTATAAGAGCTTCTATGGAACTGTGACATAAAATTTATTTAAAATGGATGATGACCACAAATATCATCTTCCTGGCTACTCTAAGTTCTATAAGAATGTCTTAAAGAGACAAAACTTGTGTCATGGATTCTTCACCTCTTCTAAAGCCAGCCTGAAGAAAAAAAATCTTTACTCTCGCCTACAAATTTCAATTAATCCTACTGATATTAATTCTAACTAAGGTTTTCAATCAAGCTAAAATCAAGGATATGCCTCTGTAGTTGTTCAATAATTTTATAACGCCTTTCTTAGGTATAGGCACTATCTCAGCAATATTCCAAATCTTTGGGATATTTCTATTCCTCCAGATGGTCTAAAGTAAATAAGGTAAGGCTTTAGCCATATATGATTCCAAGAAATATAAATAATATTCTTTGAACAGTACTTTTTAGCATCCAACCCTAATCCGTCATTAACAGGAACCTTATAAAATGTTAAACGCATCAAACCACGCTTAATCTATCTCGACTTATATCATGGAAGATTTCCAAATGACTATTCATGCTATTACCGAGAAACTCTATTTATCGATAAGGGCTCCTCCAATTACTTGTACTATCACTGGAAAGTGCCATATAAAATTAGGACCATCTTTTCAAGATCTTACCTTTTGAATTTATGAAATCTCCAAGTTCATTCTTAACATAATTAAGTTTATTCTTAGATCAAGGGTTCCTAAGTAGTATTCTAACTCTCTTTCATTATGGCTGGAAAAGATTTTTGAACCTTTCTCAAGGGAATTGACCCATATTTTACGGTTGAAAGTACGAATCGCTCCCTTGACCAAATATATTTTCTTTGAAAAGGATAGGTTAAGCACATTTAAATTTATGAAGGTATTCCTACTTTTTGTGGCTTTATGCTACTCCGAAGCAGATAGATATTTCTCCTTGACCTCATTCAGAATCGAAGGGTTTAGGCAGAATCTATTAATTTTACGGTTAAATGCCTTATATAAGGTCAAATTTTCCACAAATATCTTTGAAGAATCTCAAAATTTTCATTATCTCGTCATTTTATATAGAATACAACTGGTCAAGGTTTGCCAAAGGCACCAAAAATTTATGGTAGCATATTTTCTTTTTCATTTTATCTAGCTTATCACGTGAAAGAAAATTCCTTGGGGAAGCCATACCCATATTTTTACAAGTTCGCTTCCTAAAACCTAGCAAGTTCCTCTGAACGATCGAATGATTCGAAATTTTATAGCTGCTATTGATCATATCATTATAAACTGAGCACCCTTCATTTTTTTTGCAATTATATTATCAATTCAATAAATAGTCTTGTCACAGTTGCTGAAAAAGATATTTCTACTTCAAGAGAAATCCACGAAACTATAACCAGTATTATTCCTCGTTAGAAATAGGCCGAGAGATATATTAGACATGTTCAAGTAGCAGTATATAATTCAGGGTTCTATAATGTCGAAAAAGCTCTAGATTTGCAAAAATTTCAATAATATCTCTTTAGCTGAATAACTTTATTTAGTGGAGTTGCACAGAAGATAGAATGAGCAAAGCTAAAAATGTCCGAAAATATATCTGGTCTTGGGATACACCAACATACCCTCAATTCATGGTACTCTATATGCATCAATTCCCTTAGAACTACCAATCAAAACACTATTATTAGACTCTTCTTTTTCTCAATCTTGCAAAATTTCATATACTGGAATCCCAAAAATCCAATTATACTTATTAAAAATGGTTTCGTGAATCTTAACCTTTGGACGCGTAATTATTAATTTTTCGAAGTATTAGAGGCTTTAACTCTAAAAATAATTGGCTTTAAGGGAGGAAAAGAAATCAGAATGGCTCAAAGTAACCTTATAAACTCTAGGATACTTTATCAAATGAATTATTTTGCCCTTTAATAGAGCTATAGCTGCTCTCATATCACTTTAAAGCTAAATTTTATAAAATTTATGGTCAATACTGCAATTCGCAGAAGCTTCAATATAAGCATCCTTGGCTAACTCCAGTGTTATTTCTAAGGTTTATCTTCCTACCGCGCTATCGCAAAATTCGAAGCGACTCATTTTTAGATAAAAACTAGTAGAACTACTCTCGTCTATCATCACACACACAATTGTATTATCAGGATAGCAACTATTGATTTCTGTGGCCTTGGCCCCCGATTTCAACATTTTTTAAATTTTATTCTTAATTAATTCAATGTGGAACTCGATTATTACGGCTCTGCTCGCTAATTTCCAATTATCTTAATTTTTTATTTCATACTGTAAAATTCCTACACTGAGTTCTTCGTTTTAGGTGCGAATTAAGCTCCATATATCAGCTGGAAAATCGTGTTTAGGGATCTTATATTAAGGTTGATCACCCACCAATTTCAAAAAATTCCTCTTTTTACTCGGATCTAAACATAAATATCAATAATCTGATTGTCTCAGTCAGTTCTGGTCTCCTCCTCGAGGGCAATTGTCGCTCTAGCTGCACTGAGTGACTTCACTCGCAAATTTATTCATACATTTCATGACCGATAATTTGCAAATACTCCGACACACACATATATTTGAACTCAATAAATTGATATGATTAAAGCGCAGCTGCCACGATTATAACAATTGAATCATCTTAAATACGATTCCAACTCCATAATTTACTATTTGAGGATAGGAATTCGGGGGAAAACTGCACAATCCTGAGATGATAGTTTCCAGCAAATGTGAATACGAGGTCGATCGCTCATTCTGAGTGCTATGATTCATTACTATTTGAAATAAATTAAACCCTATAAATCACACTCAGAAGAACATCCATAAAAGGATATTAGAAAGTAAAACCTTGCCGTGATGTAATTTGTAATTTTTACAACTTCATACTACATCCCTTACAATATAGCCCCTAGCACTACTTGATTTGGTTTCACAGCGAGTTTGAACTGATATTTATTCTCTTGCTCCGTCAAGGCCGAGGAATTGAGAGTATTTAAAAAAGTAACAGAAGCATGGAGCGTACACGTAATATTATTAAGAGATTTATAAGATTTTATCGAATAAACTTCCAGAATTTTGATAAAATTATAAATTATTTTTAGAAAAAAATCAGACATAAATCCTGAAAAGAGTTTTTATCACAGGTTAAGCTAATTTTATCAAATTCAGAAAATTAGAAAGTATATATATTTCTAAACGGATACGATAATTTTTTTATAAAATTGTAAAATATGATGCATCATATAGCTTTAAGCTACAAATTTAAAAGAACGTGATTAAAGGAAATCTCTGAAATTTAACTTTTCATATTTACTTTTCATATATTTTACTAAAAACAAAAAATAAATTAAATAATTTTATCACGACAAAGAAAGATTAAAATATTTCTTAATCACAAAGGCTGTTCACCATATGCCGTATTTCAACGAAATCAGGGTTAAAATAATTGGCGTTATCAGTCACTTATGTAGTATCTTTTTTACAAAGAAAAATATTTTCCTTTTATTTATTGTATCGCAGTGTTTTCTTGTGTTAACCGGTTGCATAAATTTATTTCATTAGCATTTAATCCTTTAAAATTAACCAAACTTGTAATAGTTACGAGAAAGAGAAATTTCTATAAAAGGGTGGAAAATAGCATTTTTATTTCTACGAATTTAGGCGAAAAAATTTTAAACAGCATAATTTAATCTGAAAAAATATAAAATCTCAAATAGTAATTTTTATAAAATTTAATAGAAATTTAGGAATAAACTATTTGAACCTAAATAAACCCTTATCCAAAAATAAATAAAACGTTAGTCAGAGATACTTTAATACTCTGACAAGTATTATAAAAGTTAATATCTATTAATAAATATTATGTGAGTTTATAAAAGAATAAATCCGAATAATATTTAAATAAAATTGATGTTTTTCTAATAAAAGTATAACTACTTCTAATAAAATAAATAATTACTTTCAAGGTTTCCAATTTCATAGTTATTGATAAAGTTTTTATGTCCTTAATAAAAAATTATATTTGAAAACATATATATTTAAATTTTTCAATTATGTGTAATTTTCAGAAATAGTGAAATTATTCAAATTATTTATTATAGGGCACTTTTTGTTTTCCATTTTTTTAATTGTTATTTTTAATTGGTTTATTTTTTAAATACTACAATTTGTAATCAAAGACAAAATAATTGCTGTGCTTTAAAGATAATCCCCTTTTTTATGAATGGGAATGCTTTCACTCTTTTTATACCTTTTCTCTTTAAGAGAAAAGATAATATAATAATAAATAATATAATATAATAAAACGAGATTTATAAATGCATGAAGGTAATTAATATATCAATAATGCTTTGAACTAGAGCTTAGACTAGAAGAAAACAGTCTTCTAGTATAGTCGATTCTTAAATTTCCAATATATTAAACCCCATGAAAATTTAAATCTAGACAGTGGGCACTAGATTACTTCAACTAGGGCTAATGGGTTATGGCGGTGGGGAGGCGGGGTTAATAAAATAAATAGCATACATGTCATGATTTATCATTTCATTATGTAATTTGATATAAGTGTTGTATAAAATTACAAATTAATGCGCAATATTCCCAAATTACATTTTGGGAAATAGATTTATGTTTTCATTTGCGCTCGTGATTAGGTAATTTCAACACGTATTGTAAAAATTACTTTTGCTGTGCAAATTCCATCATCATTACTAATCGATTGATTAGTAATCATTTAGGGTTTAATTCTAGAATATTCTTCATAGTATTTTTTAGTATTTGAAAAATATTTCATAGAATTTTATAGTATTTGATAACTTTTGAAAAAGTATATATAGTTAGAGATTTTATTGAAAAAAGAATCTTTAGCAATAAAATTTCTTCACTTGATAACTATTTCAAATAAATAAATATAAAAATAAATACTTAATAATACCTAGCCGTCAGATCCAGAAAATAAATAATTTTTACAGAAATTTTTTTGAGAGCATGTATTTCTCTGTAATTTATTTAAATATCACAATTTATAAAATCATAGATCAATCTTTGTTTTTTCGAGATTTTTTATAAAAAAAATGCAAATTACTCGATCTTTAATCAATTTATATTATTTAAAAATTAAATCTTAATCAACTAACCAGCTATGAAAATCACTGAAGCAATATTTAAAGTTAATTTCACCTTTTTTAATAGGTTAATAGAGTTAGAAAAATTATATTTTATAACTTGAATATTAGTCCTCAAATAATAACTTTCGAATTAAATTCATCATTTATATATGATAAATATTATTTTCAGAAAATTCTATCTCATCATTATTATTATCGACCATAAAAAATAATTCACAAATATTTATTCAAGTTGTTAAATTACTTGAAATTTATATATATTTAAATTCCAAATCAAAACTATTATTTGTCTCCTCGCGCATATTGCGCGCCTGTCTTCATAAGCCAATGCTACTATGTTATAAATTAAGTGATATAAATATGACACCTGCCCCCATAGTCTGAATAGATTTAAGTAACTGGTTTTAAGATGCTATAATTATAGAAAGGAATTTTTTATTGCTAGGAAGAATAATTGTAAACGGAATTACAAAGAGAAAAAGAGCTAAAATTTAAAAAGCCAAACTCCAAAAATGTTGGATATTGTTTAAACATATCTTTTAAAATAATTTTGAAGATGGAATTTGATTTTAAAACCAAATTTTGAGTTTAGTTCTGAGCTATTTCTGTCTGACCCATTGTATTAGATCGAACATACCTTTTTACCATTCATTAGCAACCTTTCGCTACCTTATTTTTCTTTCTTTTTTTTTTTTTTTGATTCTTTGCAATATCTTTTAAAGGTACTAAAATTAAATCTCAATTTCACACTAAAGGTGTAATTTTTTAATTTTTTGACTTTATTCATTTTTTTTGAATAAATCTATCTAAAAAATATTATTCATGAATAAAGTTTCTTTCTTATTATTTATAATAATAAATAACATAGTGCCTTTTTCCTTAAATTTACTTACATTTTAGACATACTCTTAGTTGTTTAAATAATGCTTTTTTTATTCAACCTCATTTTATCCCTACAATTTTAATAAAATGCAAGCTCGCCTTCTTGCGACACTGCTTTACTGCAACCAAAAGAAGAACAACTTTGCTTTTGGTATGTTTATAATTTATACTTTTTAGAATAATTATTCCCCTTAGTTCAGTTCTATATAATCATAATTCGAAAAAGTAGACAATGAAATAAAAGCACTTTCATATCGATTATAACTTATGTTGAATTATTTATTATTAATGGTGCGTTGGAAATAGTAACTATAAATTCAAAATTAGCCTCACTAATAATTAACCACATCCAGTATTTCTGATTCATTCTAAAATAAATCTAAAACATTTAAACTATCAAAATATTTTACCTAATGTCTATATATTAACTCATTAATTTTTGTATTTTTTGTGTATAATTTAATTTTTATGATAATAATTTATACAGTAGTTATTAGTGGAATAATATTTATCTGATAATTACTATTTACTATTTCTCTTTGATTTTTAATTTTTTATATCTATTGGTGATAAAAATTTTCCACCAACTTTTAATTCAAGAAAAGAATTATTATAATACTCACAAGGGTTATAAATTAATCATAATTTTTCTCTATAGTTGATTTTAATTACTATATTAAACTTAATTATTATTACATACCTACCGTAAAATAGCTCTACTAAACATGTCAATACAATAAATATTAGTGAAAGAAAACATAAAAAATAGCAATATTTATTTTGCAAAAAAAAAAAAAAAAAATTTAAAAACTAACCCCAATAATAAATTAAAAGCATCAATTTTTTCACGCATAATAAATGGAAAAAACAACACTAATAATAATATTTTACCGTCTAAAAACTTTTTTAAACTAAATTGACCGATTTTTAAGTTTAAGATTTATTAATCATAAAATATTGATTAAGAAATTATAGGGCTATTATTTAAATACTGATAAATAGGGTTTGGAATGATTAAGCGTGGCTGTATATAGGCTAGATTAAGATATAAGATTTATTTAATTCTTTTTTCCATTTTCTGGATATTGATTCAAAATAAAGATAGTCATGACTAAGAACTATGAAGCTATAGATTTTAAAAATTTTAATTTTAATTAAGTGATGATATAATATCATTTTAAAGTATATTTTATTGGAGTAGAAGTAATTAAATTATCGTTTAATTCATTTTAAATTTTTATCATAGCTTTCAGGATTTATGCGAATTTATTTATGAATAATTTAATTTTTTTTTAATTCAGTTCAATTCATTAATGTTTTTAGTTTGACTATAAATATCAAGATACTAGAATAAAAGGTGTTTTACTCGAGGTATTAACGGAAATTAAAGAATTAAAGAGCTTTACCGCTCTATGAAGCAGCTAAGTTTTGCTTTACATACTTAATAATTATGTAAGTAATCGATAAATTTAGTTTTATTATAGGATAGCTAAACAATTTTGTGTCAAAAGTATTTAATTCTGATATTACCAATTCATTGAACGAGTAATAAATTTTATCTCTCTAAATATCATTAATTTAAGAGGTTAAATTAAAAAGCTTTATTTTAATGATTTATATGGCTATTTTTTTAGCCAATAAAAAATTATAAAAATTAAATGCATAAGTTTATTCTAATTTAACAGGATTAAAAAAAATTAGTGTCGATAACTAGAAATATTTATAATTAGACAAATTAAAGGCACAAGTTTTTTAGTAAAAAAAATTTTTTTACTTTATTAAATTTGAGAAACAGACTGATTTAAAATTGTATGATGTATTGATAATATATCTTTTAGAATTTTCTAATCTTGTATAAGAATAAAAGTAAAGTATAATAGTGCCAAATATTTAATAGAAAAGCTCCTCTACTCTAAAGAATATTATATAGTAGAAAAACTATTTACTGAATTCTTACAAGAGAAATTATTGTTTGTATATATCTATATATATTATATATTTGTGGAAGTGTAGGACCAGTATAATCATTCACTTTGTATATTCATTCTATATTTTTGTTTCTTATTGTATTTTCTGAAAACCATCATATAAAATTTAAGTTTAATGATTATATTTATGATGTCAAATTAAAATTGACAGTTTAATCGAACACAACACTGAATACCTTAGCGAAATTAAACATATAATACTAAATATAAAAAAATTAATGCCATAAAATTTGACCTAAAATCAAATAATTATAAAAACCTCCACAATACGAAAAAAGAATCATCATAAAAGAATGGAAAAGTTAAAGAGAAAATGGAAACAATGCTAAACAAAAGATTATAGTATTTTACTTATAGTATTTGATTTTTTTTTTTTTTGGTTAACTGCTATTAATAAACCTACCTCATTTCATGATTAAATAAATCGTGTGTCAAATTTTAGCTATGATAATTGTTATAATAAATATAATTCAATCATATTAAAAAATAAACAATTGATTTATATAATGTATATATATAAGTCAATCTATAAACAAAATAGCATCTAATATCAATATGATCCCTATAACCAGATGCTCAAAAGAAAGGAAGAATCAGGTCGCAGTAGCTGACTATTCTACATATTTATTTTTGTTCATTTCGCTTTACTATGTAGTTATCAATGAGAGTAAATAGAATAAATTTGCTGAGTTAGCTAAAAATGAGCTTGTATTGTTTTTATATAATTGTAAATTTGAAACACGAAAATAATTCTTGTTTAAGCGAATCTCTATTTCCAAAAAACTGATCAAACATAGTAAAAAATTAAAAGATTAATAAATTATATACGATTTAACCTAATAAAATTGTAAAACGTAAGGTATATTTGGTAGGTCATTAGTTATTTAGCCTATTAAAAAAATTGAATAAGTTGATGAGCTTTATGAGTTTCTACTAAACTTTTCTAATGGTTGCCATTTTAAAATATGAAGAGTAACAGTTGTTTCCACAATTGTCCCAATAAATAGACTCCACGCGTTAAGTTATAGATGCTAAATCAACATTGAATCCGATAATTCAGAAAAAATTTAATGACGGCATAGAAAAATAATTTAGACTACTAGTTTTATTTTAATTAAATAAAATTTGGTGTTAGAAATTTATTTCATGATTTGATTTTTTCTTTAATGAGTCGATTATAATTGTTAAATAATCGTCTTGGGGTTTGGATTTAAAGATGTTTTGCAATAAATATTTATTTTTAATAATACAAATAAATCTTGACTCGGCTTTTGAAATGCTAAGCTTTTGGTCCCAGAAATATTTTTTATATATTTTAATATAAAGTAAATCCATTGCCCATTTATCGTAATTTACATTTCGATTATTCTACTGATGCCAGAGGAGTTAATTGTGTTTTTTTTTAAATATGAGCAGTGGAATCTATAAGATTTATTATTGAAATCATGCCGTTCAAATTTACTATTCTATACCCTTTAAATTTGAATTAAATGTAAACTTGTCTGCAGACTATACGGCTTAGTAATAATGTTAAAAAATTAATCATCTTACGCTGGTCATTTCAGTACAACGATAGCCTGTATGTATAATCCAGAATATTTCGCGAAATTTAGAGAATTTCAATATTTGATGATTTCTAATATTTTCATCTTATAAATTGGTATAATATTTACATATCATTTTCTTTCCAAATTCAATTATGCTAAAAAAAATTTTTACCGATATTTAAAACAGTCTTAAATGGCTAATCCCATCAACCTTTTGTTACAGCAATTATTAATACACCTCACATATCTTATTTTTAGGGCTCTTCGACTAATTCTGTATTTTGGACACCTTTAGACGATGTAAAAATGTAATCTCGAATATCTCTGACATCAAGAAACCCACAATATTTATTTTTGACATCATTTTCATAATTGAAAATATTGAGTGGTATAAAGGTAGTTCGATTCGGAAAGTAGATATAAGCCAATATTATCTACGAAATTTATTAAATGTATCATATTTTTGTGGCTTATCATATTCCCTAAGAGTGAAGGTCAGAGCGCTTATTATTTGAAAGGCTAGATTTCTAATAAAAAATAAACACAACTACTTCGGTTTGAATAGTGAATTAGTTGTATTTGGGAGATTCTGAACGAAAAGAACAGTCTGCTGCAGTTTATTATTATTGACATGGATATTAATTATTTGCTAATATTATTGGCGGAATTGAAAAGGTATATCAATATTTCTATTTAGTCATTTAATTTTGAAATTTTAATTTGCTAAATTTTTTTTTTCTTTTTCAGAGAGTTGATTAAACAAATTTTTAAA